>OZ005746.1:10074703-10147203 GCA_963930835.1 Spongia lamella
ATAATCACAAGTGACAAGATCAGTGACTGCATGGTGATGCTGATAATTGTCTATAGTCTTGATGAAGCATACTCTATAGTTAGACTACATGACTCTTGCATAATTACATTAGCTATTGATGTATAGAACTTTGTATTAAATTAGTGCAATTAGTCCACTTTGTTAATTAAGCGCTTTGTCTCTATGCATATAAGCGCATATATCTATTTATAGCAAGTGCTTATATAATGGCGCTTAGAACATGGTATGTGCGTTTTCCTTTGATGTGTGTAGGTCTATTACCTTCGAAGAAACCAGCTAACAGGTGTCTTATTAGTAAGACACCCGATTTCAGTAAGACACCTGTTTACAACCACAAAGTTATTTCACGCCCCCAGCTTCGCATGGGGTGACTGAGTCAGTGTGTAAACAAGTGATCGTTTATGGGCGCCTTAACAAAAATGCGAGGCACCTACATTAATGTAAGTAGCTGTATTGTGTGTAACGACGATAGTTTTGATGTACGCGTTAGCTTTTTATCGAATTACGGTGCAAAAGGTGGGTAATCTTGTGTCTTTCAATGTATAAAAACCAGCCTGCACGCTCCTGGCGAGGTGTGACGATCCTAAACAGCAGTTTACAGCAAGGCTTCATGCATACACATTGTTTAAACTTGAACAGAAGCTTATCACGTACGAGTACATCGGTAAAACTAAGCGATGATGGCCAATCGCTGTGCCTAAGATTACCTGTATAAACGAGAGACCTGACTCGAAAGGGCCCGACTGTATCCTCCGCTGCTTACACGCCATGTTCTAAAGCACTTAGACACCCATAATAGGTGTCTTCGAGATTTTAAAAACCCTCGGTGACGTCAATAATTACCTCGGCTGCGCCTCGGTAATTATTATTGACGTCACCTCGGGTTTTTAAAATCTCGAAGACACCTATTACGGGTGTCTAACTATTACTTAGATTGGAAATATTTTCGTCATAACTTTATTTCTTTGCCAGTCGTGAGTAGTGATATATCTATACTGAGACCTTGTGATAGGTGTCTAACTGAAGTAGCTACTATACATATTAATTTGCGACAACGTAAGCGCGTGGACGCTATAACTGTGGAGTAGCTAGTTAGCATAACTGTTTGCCACAGCGACAGTCGTGAGTATAGTAGCGATAGAAAGAGACCGCATGATGGTGTCTAACTGAAGAACCACATTATATTTGCATAGGCGCGTAGACTATAGTCTATAATTTATAAATAGCTAAGTAAGCGTGTATAACTGCTTACCATAGCGCTTACAATTAGAGTAACGTACGTACGTACTTACGTACGTCGTACCATCGGAATGCAGTGATTTCGACTCGATACACCATTTATGTGGGGCTCGCTCAGGCTCGCCCCAATTAAAAGCTTTACTATCGCTTGGCACTAGTGCGCTCTTTGCTGACACTCTCCTCCTATCACAAACCTTACTATGAATAAAAATGTGACTGCCTTAATTTCCTACGTATATCAACATTTTTCAAGTGTACATATCATTTTATCCCTTCCATCTAGTATATGTATGTGCTCTTGGTAGACTTGCATAAAGGCGTATCTACCCTTAAGGCATAGTACCTGCATTCGTATTTATGTGTGACCAAGATTGTGAAAATCAACTAAATTATGTATGTACGTACATCTGATTAGAATGTTAGTCATAGTTTCAAAAGCAGTGTTTGCCTTCTGTAAGCTTTAAAGATGCTCCATTAAATTATGCATTTGTGTTGAAATTTCTACTTTGCTAATGTGAACAGAGAATAAGCTGTGGTAAGAAAAATTAAAAAATTGGATCAATTTTTGTGTGAATTCGTATATGGTTGATTTTTGCCACATAGCAATGCGTGCATCTCACACTGAGCATATACAGTACATACTTGAACCATCTTTTGTCATCACTGACAGTGTTAGGGGCGACATGGCTATGTACTTTGTTCATATGATAACCATCTCTTACGGTATTCTGTTTCATATGTGTATTGTCTTCTTGGCAAATCAATGCTTGGATATGAATAAATGAAAGTTATAGTAGCCGCAGCAACTAATCAGTAGAATATAATATTTAATGTTTAATGCTGGTTCCAGGCCGGGTCATTTAAATGTGTATATATTTATACCAATAGACACAGTATAATGATCCCTACATGATATTGTGTGTTATTGTATTGTGATTGTAGTCATTTCGCTGTCACTCATAAGCCGTGGGTGTGGAGGTTGGTCGGATGTGCCCACGACTTTTTCCATGGAGCCTCCATGCTCACATGGACCTACCAGGTACAGTTTGCATAGATTGTATCTTAGAATTTGATAATTACAAATTACATTACTGCTTATTTACCTGATTACATATATTTAATATTGACTGATTGTTTTGTTATAGTAATTACTGAATTATTGGTTATTTATAATTATAGCTTATAGGAATTACTGAATTATTGTTTATTTATAATTGTAGTTTGTAGGAAAGATAGAAATTACTGAAATATTAGTTATTTATAATTATAGCATGTTAGAGTTACTGAATTATTGGTTATTTATAAATACAGCATGTGTTTGGTCATCACTCATACACTAACATTGATGGACATGATCCAGATATTATGACGGCTACCCCTGAGCTACCGGACTTTCGACGCATCAAGCACAATCAACGCTGGATAGCATACTACTACTACCAGCACCTTTATTGTCCATTGCTCTACTGTTTAGTGAGTAATATATACATGTGTTGTGTGAAGATTCTATTATATTCAAGCATTAGTTTTATATTAATATTCCAGTGTTTGATTATCATATGTACAGTGATTTTTAATGCGTGCGTATGTACATACGTGTGTGTGTACGTATGTGCATGTGTGTGTGACATGCATGTATCAAAATCTTTGATAGAAGACTGTATGTCCTACAATTTTACAGAATTTTTATTGTACGTACCCCCCGTAATAGATATTATGTATATACGTATAATTTACATGTACACAGTACACATACTGGGCCTGAGCAGTTAATCAATAAATATGATTATTGAGAAATAATTTTGACGACACAATAATCCTGATGTCCATTTAATTTATTTACATAGTCTATGAAGAAAAGGCACCAGTAACTAGATCATGTTATTTGAGGCCAAAATAAAGAATCACAAGCCAAATATATAGGCATAATAAACTTGTATTTATGCTGTAATAATATAGTTGTATTTTCTGAATTTTTACACATCGGACATATGTAGTTGAAAATCGTGAAGTTTTGATGACAATAATTGTTATGTTAAAATTCACACAATCGCTCAGGCCTAACACATACCCATGTCATGTATGTATGTATGTACGTACGTAGCTTAAACTATTTGCATGTAAGTATTTAAATTTCAGCTTGGCGTGAAGACTCGGGTGCAGGATTTTGTAAATCTTTACAGAATGAGAAACTGTAAGTCCAGAATTTCAGTTGAACTTTTAATGTGTGACTGGTTCACCATATAGCCGCCATCAGGATGAACAGACCCACTGCTCTACACTACTTTAGATTTTTTGCTGGAAAGAGTACCCATGTGCTCTATCGGCTTGTCATTCCACTGTACTTCATGCCAGTATGGAAACTGGTGAGACATACTGATGCTATAGAATTGTATCAAGCATTTGAAATATGTAACGCCCAGGATTCTGACATTTTCTGAATGCTACCTGTAAAATCCGACTTTTCCCTTGAAACGTTGCCGTTTTACTGTTTATGGTATGTTCTTAATAAGAACACACCGTAAACAGCAAAATGGCAAAGTTTCAAAGGGAAAAAGTGCAGGTACTTATTAGCCACCCTCCTCAACAATAGTGGGGAGCTATAGCACCCTATTGCTATCCCTATGGTTCTTATCATACCTTGGCTTTTACCATTGTAGGATTTGAAATATGTCCATGGCAGAATATTGTTCCTTGCTAAGGCTCACTTCCTTACTTCTGCAGCAGATGTCATTCTAATAAAATTTTTAAATTGTATTATTAAACACTTGTTATGAGTATTTGATGTTTAATAAGTCACAGCTGAATTATTTTAGTTACTTATATGCCTATGTAATTATTCCTATGTACGTAATTATGTAATTAGTTGTAATTATAATTATACCTATGTAAATATACTTACAGTACCTACGTACATATGCACAGTATGTGATTATTCTCCAGGTGGTGTTGAATGTCATTGCTGAGATGGTGGGCAGCTGGTGGCTGGCATTGATCTTCCAGATTTCTCATATGATCAGTGAGGTAATGTGATACAATGTTCTCCCTAACACAGGGCCCTTCCCACAATGGTCGGCAGTGCTACAAGGCGACCAACACCTCTCACAACTGATCATGATGCATACATTAAATAACGTATAGTGGAATTTTTAACAGGGAAATTGTTGACGGACAGCATGTTGGGATACCTGTATTAGCTATGCTACTGGAAAATACTGAAAGGAAAAGTTTTGGCGGATTGCTAGCAATAATTTTCCCATCAAAATATCAAAATATTACACTCTTCAGTAGTACGTAATTATGCTGTTCTACACACAGGGCATATCATATTTTTGCACTGGGCAAGCTTACCATGAAAATTAGATCCCTTGAAGATACATAACCTAAAACCAAGTATTACCGACGCACTAAAGTAAGTATGGATTAATGTTAGTACACCATGACGCAATAATACTCTCTAATAGAGCAGTCATCAACCTTATGAATAATAGTGTTAGCAAATATGGCAGCTACTTGCTAAAAATAATGCATCACATTACACTGCACATACAGTATATTTGTTTCTTTATAGTGTGTAATATAAAAATTTGATGGACAAATTTTTTGTTAATTTATTATGGAAAGCTTTGGACCTAAATTTATAATGCACGCTAGTCAAGTCTGTGAGCACAATTAGAACGTGAAAACTGTATTTTGATGATTTTTAGTCCCTAAAAATTATAGACTATAATTGTATCTTAACAGGGTTCTCAAGACCCTCAAAAATTACATGTAGATAATTATCTCATATTATCTATGTACTTACATATGTGTGTACACATACGTAGGTTGAATGGCCAAAGCCTGATGAGAATAACTTTGTCCACAAGGACTGGTGAGTCAGTATTACAAAGTGTTGATCATTATAATGTTGTAGTACATACGTATGTATAATATAATGACCACAATGGCATGTTACAAAAGACTATGCATTGTTCCTCCAAGTTTCTGCTTTCTACATACATAGTAATAGACACTCCAATTAAAGCACACTTCTGTGTATACCCTAAATCATGCACCTTCCATACAACTATGCACATTTACCTTGTAAACAAGTGGATACAGTCCATGAACGTGTGTTGTAGAGATATCACTGTATACGCATTATAGAGGATAGTTGTGTAATACACACTGTTTCTTTATAGGGCAGAAATGCAGGTGGCCACTACACAGGACTATGCCACAGACAGCTGGTTCTGGACGGTTTTCACTGGTGAGATTTTAGTAATTTCGTGCATACGTAGGTGTACACAGAAGACCCTTCATTGAGCTGTGAATGGAGGACACCTTGTTAGCTACACATTACGTACTATATAGTAGGGCTCAAATGAATATTCAACTGTTCATGAAATATTTGTATTTTTGTGATGTACTCAACTTAAAAAGCTGGGCACAGCCTTCAGGATTTATTTCATGAAGAAGATTTTCTTTATCATAACATCCTTATCTAATAGTTAATCCCCCACTCCTGGCAACAGAAGGCACACTGCACAACAGAAAAATATATGTCATTCACTTACAATAACATTGGTGAAGTGAAACCTGTGTCAGGATTGTATGGAGGTCACATATCTTCGTGATTCGTGCCTTTTTACCCTGATAGTAAAATTTTGTGATAAATTTTCGTGACCCTCTTTAGATTTCGTGAATCTTTGATAGGTACTTGTAGAAGTTTTGTGCAAGCGATCTCACTATTTTGTAGTATGTTAAGTTTCATGAAGGTAGGAGTGGTCTCTCAGTAATAAAACGTATATTGCTAAATACCACTATCTATGGTTGTATTAGCCATTCATTTTATTGTAGAAGGCATTTTTAAATAACTGTAGCTTTATTGGTAGCAAGATGGAGTGATTCAGTTATAATGGTGGATTGCGCGTAGCGAAGCGTCATCGGTTATAAAGAAGACTAGGTTTCAGTCGCAGAGCAATAGTTTTGTCTTCCAACAGTGTTGTTATTATTCTCTCACAAAGTTTCATCACTAAGGTCCTTAAAACCAATTGTAGCATAGATAGTATACACTCCGTACCATATAGATTGTAGTGATGTCGGTGACGTACTTAATGATGTCGAATTAACTTGTTAAATATTTTTGTGATTCAAAAAATATTCACAAAAATCGCAAAAATTTTAGACAACGGAAATTTGGAACTATACGGTAACCACCTATAGTCTAAAGGTACAAGTGCTTCTATAGATGGCAGAATTAGGGAGCCATGGTTATCTTTAATTTGTAACCCGGCATGAGAAAACAGGGCTTAGCTACGTATGTGCACACACATTTTGGATGACTTTGTGTAAGCATAGGATTCTAACACAATTTTCACCATTTATGCAGTTTCTAATAGGATCTAGTCTAAGAAGTTTACAGGGTTTTTACATACGTATAAATACATATATATATATACCGTATAGCAGGTTTTTCATGCGAGGACTTTAATTTCGCGACGCTTAATTCGCAACATTAAAATACGTGAGGTTTTAATCCGTTGCATTTTGTAACTCGCGTGCACTAGCAAATCATTCAGTAATACTGGAGTCGCTCTATCTGCAACTGCGTATACATCTAGTCTGGCACAGCCACGCCAGATTCAATTGCGTAAACATTAACTTTTATGCACGACGCGATCGATCGATAAAATGGGCGTGTCTATACAGCAATCATACATAGATAAACAATAACTGAAAGCTAAAATGACGGTTTCCATGTATTATCTATCTGTTTTGAGGTATTTAAAGCCTTCTACTATGGTAGGAAGCCCAACTGTTTTGGTTTTGAAGTGGGCATGGCACACCATCGTTGATCGCACAAAGGAAGTGTACGTAGGGTGCAAAAGAATATTTGTTTGTGTATATATTTGGTGTGATACGAGTCCATTACCCTCAGCTTAACAAATTGCCCAGTCTTCAAATTTTTGATTGTTCCTAGTCTTGGTGTATCTATTGTCTTGTTAGAAGTGTTTAATGATGTTTAGGGGCGCTCAATCATCAAACCGCTCATCACTTGTTCCCGGGGGTTATCCAGTCACACTACCAGAAGATCACACCGATTGTAGTGCAGACTTGTAAAGAGTTTGGCATCAAGTACAACTACGTCGAAACCACATCAGAAGCTCTCTCATGTCATCTGCTACACTTGAAAAGATTAGGACAACGTCTGGTTTACGGGAATGGTGATGACAAAAAAGACTAACCCTTAGCTTGTGTGTACAATATTATGTGTATGTGTACCTATTATTTTGTTGACTGCTAAATTTATTTATAAGTACGTACATTGGTATATTGTAGGGAGTTTGTAAAATACGGAATACATTTTGATATATCGAATAGCCACTCCTTAAAATTAATAATGAAGTACTCACGAATAGTTTACTTACTAATTTAAAATGTCACAGCTTTAATTTGTACGTACGTATAAAAGCAAATAATTAATGTGTCTAACAACAATTTTATTTTGGTGTTGTTAATTATTTTATAAAACATGTACAGGTACTTAATTGATACCACCATAACAAACAAACATCGATTGACTACCATATATGGCAAAACATTCGAGGGGGAAAAGTTTTGCAGTTTTCGTGTTTCTTTACTCAAAGTGTTCCCATGAATGTTCATTTTTAAAAGTTTCCCCCCTCGAATAATTTGCCATATAGGGCATTTTTAAAGTACAAATTAAAGCTGTGACATTTTAAATTAGTATCGGTATGAAGCCCGGTATTAAGCAATAGTAAACCTGATCATTTGATGTTAGGATTGCATATAGCACTGAATGGCTAGATAGATTTATTGAAGTATAGTATCAGCTGCCTTGCCTCCGGCAGCTACATAATTTTCTACAATATGGTATACTGGTATTAACATATCACAACTTACACAGTAAAATGCAGTGAAAGGTACATTATGTAGTAGAACACTACAAACTATTTTCATCTCAAAAATCATTTAAAAATGAGATAAAATACGTAGTAGTACCCACAAGGGAAACTTTTATCAGTTTAACTGGTTATGGTGTTTGTCTGTAATGTTTAAGTGTTAACCTCACTGTTTAGCCTATTTACACTAACTTATGGCTTCCTGGACCACCTCTGATTCACAAAAATGTAATAAAGAAAATTACTATGGTAACCGTGGTAACCGGTATTGCTTACATACCATGAATAACTACAAATACCGCTCAGCACTACTTGTGCAAAACACTTCCAGCCCAAATTCACCATTAAAATTAGCCTAATACTTCATAAAGAATACAGTCTCCTACGTACGTACATTATCGACTTATTATAATATTAAGAGCTTTTCATGAGTCAGATAAACTTTACTAAAGCTATCAGTCGGACATTAGACATTTTCTGACCAAAATTGATGTTTGTCTGAACATTTTTGGTTTTGATCAGACAAAATGTACAAGCAGAAAATTGTGTTTCAGAACTACTTTAAAAACCACTCATCTTAAACTTGCTTTCAAAGTTAAGGAATCAAATCATCAGTCCTGAGCACTGTTCAATACTTATACAATTCATAAGTGTCTGATCAAAATCACTTTTGTTCGGACAGTCTGTCTTAGCATATTTTCTGCTTATTTCAAACACTGAGCTATATAGAACTGTATAGAACAATAATCGGAAGTTATACTGTAATTTAAAAAATTTGTAGTTACCACAAAATCTTTGGGCTAGCTGGCTACGTACATATGACATACATGGTAATTCTCCCAAAAATTCTCTGCCATAGCTGGCATAGACATGTGAGAGTTATTCATTAAGGTAATGAATGTAGCTAGTAGAAATCGGATAATACATGCATACATTAACTATTACAAGTGCATAGTAAAATACGTGAAGGATATATATTGTGATATTGGTATGTTAGCATTAAGACCAGTTACCGTAGTGACAGTGTCAGTATTAAACAAGTTCTCATTACATCATCATCTTCGGCAGCGCTATATGTACCAGTCAAGCCTCCTATGAAGAGAATTTTATTATCCCTTATATGGACTGATTTACCTAGTAAATATTCATAGGGGATCTCCCCAACACAATCCCAGGTGTTGGTGTAAGAATTATAGATGTGTATCAATGAAACTGACTGGTATCCCGGCTCATCTTTGTTTGGTTGCTCAACACGATGATCTCCACCAAAGATGATCAGATGACCTTGATAGTGATTGATGGAGAATGAAGAGTAAGGCATGTCAGCTACTTTGTTCCACACTTGACCACTGCTAGTGTTCTTGTTACTGCTCTGTAGTAGTTCTGGTAGAGATGCAGTTACTATATTACAAGTACTAACACAAACTTTCTTATTATATCCTGCAACAATGTATAATTGATCATTAACAATCAGAGGAATTGCTTCAAATACAACATGTGGTAATTGTTCAACCACACTCCAGTGTGACAGAGTATGTTCCTTAATATGAAGCACTTCCACTGCTCTTGTCATAGTCCATGAATCCCAACATGTTATTCCACCAGCTACTATCACTGTTGATCCATGGGATATACTTGAACAATGAAATCGTGCAGTTGGCATGTTAGGGTATGGAGTAGTCCACTTCCTATTCTCCTCATCCCATAGGAACACTTTATTACTGACCTCAATTACTCCATTATTATTCACCCCTCCTCCAATGGCTAACAGCTGCTTCCTGTCAGGTACAGTTACTAGACTAAAATTAACATAAGGTAGTGCTGGTAGTGAAGACCACTGGTCCTTGTTGGAGTCATACATTAAGGGCTCTGCATGTGCAGATTTACTATCCTCAATTGTTATATACACTTTCCCATCCAGTTCAGCTACAGAGGATGCACAATACTTTGAAGGCAGGTCAGAACATTGTTGCCATGTTAACTTGAGATTGTTCCAGAAATCATTGCTACTCTTATTGACCTGAAACATCACATAAGTAATGATTATACATTGTTTACTTACCTTTTTAGGTAACAAGTGATAATCTGTAATTTGTAGTTTGGACATGTTCCATCTCAGTGTTTCCAACATCACATCTTTATCATGTAGTGTGGCAGTTAGGTGCTGGATTTCCCTGTAATTCCTTTGTATTTCTGTATCTCTTTCTTGCATTTGGTTAACTTTCATTTGTATTTCAGTATCTTTTTGCTGTATTTCACCAGCTTTCCTTTGTATTTCAAAATCTTTCCTTTGTATTTCAATATCTTTCCTTCGCAATTCAGCATCTTTCTGCTGCAGTTCAGAAACAGTAAACTTGTTACTTTCTCTATCAACCAGCTGACCCTCCAACTGGTCACACACTCTCACTATTGATAGCCTGTTCTTGGGAAGGTTACTGAGGCAGTTCTCAATCAATGGGATCAACACATCTGACCTACTTCTGTCTATTCTCTCAAAGTACCGACTGCGTCTCTCAACTTCAGTTCGACCACCTGTGGCTAGACCAGTCTCAGGATTAATGATTACAGCTTGTGAGGGAGTAGGCCACTGATGGGATAATGTGTGGAGCATTACACAACCAAATGAGAACACATCTAATTCTTTACCATAATGAATATTTGTATCATCTTCTAATGCCTCAGGAGGCATGAAATGAACAGTGCCAGGAGCTGTGGTCATTCGCGATTGTCTTCTTGGGTCTACTAAGCGAGCTGTACCTAGGTCACCAATTTTCCCTTCCATTACTTTTGAAAGCAAAACATTATTACTCGACAAATCACGATGTATGATGGGTGGATTGCGCGTGTGAAGATATCTAAGACGAAATCCTAATGTTTCCGTATATTACCGCATTCTACTCGTTGTCCGCAGTTTTACTCTCCACACTGTTAAATTGAAAGTGACGCGCACTCTACTATGATGCTTGTGTTAATTATGCTATGCTAGTGTTTCTCTCATGTCAATAGCTCATTGGTTGTGGTAAATCTTTCACTGCCGGCTTCAGAAAAGAAACTCATAATAACATACACTACTGACTTTATGCATGCATCCTCATGCTCGCCCCCTGATGTTGAAACATCTGTCTAGTATCTATGCTGGCATATCCTACAAACTGAGTTAGCCGTATCCAAGATGGCTGGTAGAAATGATGTTCCTCCTGCTCTGCGAGACTGCGTGATATGTAACATCAGAATTGGCAACCAAATTGGAAGAGGAGCGAATGGCAGAATCCTTGAGGCTCAATGGGAAGGAATTGTAGTGGCTGTCAAGGAAATTCACTCCATCTTTATGAACGAAGTAAGCGATCTGGAATTTCAGTCATTTAAAAGAAGTTTGTTACGTGAATGTGAGCAAAAGTAGTTGACTGCGCCATCCCAATATAGTTTGTTTCTTTGGTATTTATCATCCTCCTGGTGCCAGAGTGCCTGGTTTAGTCATAGAGCGACTTCATTGCAGTCTAACCAGTTTACTAGAGAACAATCCAGTGGTTCCCATAGGAACAAAGGTATCCATTATTAAAGATGTTGCACTAGGGCTTAGATATCTTCACACGCGCAATCCACCCACCATCCATCGTGATTTGTCGAGTAATAATGTTTTGCTTTCAAAAGGAATGGAAGGGAAAATTGGTGACCTAGGTACAGCTCGCTTAGTAGACCCAAGAAGACAATCGTGAATGACCAAAGCTCTTGGCACTGTGGATTTCATGCCTCCTGAGGCATTAGAAGATGTTACAAATATTCATTATGGTAAAGAATTAGATGTGTTCTCATTTTGGTTGTGTAATGCTCCACACATTATCCCATCAGTGGTCTACTGCCTCACAAGCTGCAATCATTAATCCTGAGACTGGTCTAATCACAGGTGGTCGAAGTGAAGTTGAGAGACGCAGTCGGTACTTTGAGAGAATAGACAGAAGTAGGTCAGATGTGTTTATCCCATTGATTGAGAACTGCCTCAGTAACCTTCCCAAGAACAGGCCATTAATAGTGAGAGTATGTGACCAGTTGGAGGGTCAGCTGGTTGATAGAGAATGTACTTCAAGTAATGAGTTGACTGTGTCTGCACTGCAGCAAGAAATACAGCAGAAAGATGCTGAAATCCAACACCTAACTGCCACACTATGTGATAAAGATATGATTTTGGAAACACTGAGATTTGATATGTCCAAACTACAAATCACAACTCACTCATTACTTAAAAAGGTAAATAAACAATGTAAAATTATTCACTGTCGTTACTTGTGTGATGTTTCAGGTCAATAAGAGTAGCAGTGATTTCTGGAACAATCTCAAGTTAACATGGCAACAGTGTGCTGAACTGCCTTCAAAGTATTGGGCCACCTCTGTAGCTGAACTGGATGGGAAAGTGTATACAACTATCATAGATAGTAAAGCCGCCTTAATGTATGACTCCAACAAGGACCAGTGGTCTTCACTACCAGCACTACCTTATACTTATTTTAGTCTAGTAACTGTACCTGACTGGAAGCAGGGGCAGATCCAGGATTTTCTGAGAGGGGGTTCTGAACACGGAGGTGTATCTCTGAAGCAGGGGGTCTGGGGGCACAGCCCCCCAGTAAATGCAAGGAAGTATTTAACCAAATATGGAGTAGGGGGTGTGGTGGGTGCAACCCCTTGGAAGATATAGGTTGTTTTATTGTATAATGTGCTGAATGACACTTATTTCAAGAAATAATGCATTTTAGTGTTTTTATACCAATACATCACTCTTTTGGCTTCTTTGATATATTTCTGGAGGGGGGGTCTCGAGACCCCAAAGACCCCCCTGGGAAGCAACTATTAGCCATTAGAGGATTCGTGAATAGTGATGGAGTAATTGAGGTCAGTAATAAAGTGTTCCTATATGGGATGAGGAGAATAGGAGGTGGACTACTCCGTACCCTAACATGCTCACTGTACGATGTTGCTGTTCCAGTATATCCCATGGATTAACAGTGATAGTAGCTGGTGGAGTAACATGTTTTCATCCATGGAGTGTGACAAGAGTAGTGGAAGTGCTTCATATTAAGGAACGTAGTCTGTTTACTAAATCACACTGGAGTGTGGTTGAACAATTGCCATGTGTTGTGTATGATGCAATTCCTCTGATTGTTAATGATCAGTTATACATTGCTGTAGGATGTGATAAGAAAATCGCTGTGTATACTTATATAGTAACAGCATCTCTACCAGAACTACTACAGAGCAGTAACAAGAACACTAACAGTGGTCAAGTGTGGACATGCCTTACTCTTCATCCATCAATCACTATCAAGGTCATCTGATCACCTTTAGCGGAGGTCATAAGGTTGAGCAACCAAACAAAGGTATGCCAGGATACCAGTCAGTTCCCTTGATACATATATATAATCCTTATACCAACACCTGGGATTGTGTTGGGGAGATCCCCTATGAATATTTACTAGGTAGCTAGATCAGTCCATATAAGGGATAATAAAATTCTCTTCATAGGAGGTTTGACTGGTACATATAGCGGTGTCAAAGATGATAATATAATGAGAACTTGTTTAATACTGACACTGTCACTACGGTAACTGGTCTTAATGCTAATAATTTTATTATATTGATATCACAATGTATATCCTTCACGTACCATATACGACAAAACATTCAAGGGGGAAAACTTTCGCGGTTCATCAACAATGTGCATTATGTAGGGAAACTTCTGCGGTTTGCAGCCTTAAAGCCCATACGCACCTCAACCTTAAAATATTTTAATAACGCCATGTGATTGTCACGGTAATTATTTTCTGATTGTGTAGCAGGAAAGTTTCAATGGTAAAACATTCATGTTTTGCTAAAATCCACGAAAGTTTTTCCCCTGGAATGTTTTGTCGTATACGGTATTTTACTATAATTTTATAGCACTCATAATTGTTAATGTATGCATGTATTGTCCGATTTCTACTAGCTACATTCATTACCTTAATGAATAACTCTCACATGTCTATGCCAGCTATGGCATGTATGCAAGTTTAAATGAGTGGTTTTTAAAGTAGTTCTGAAACACAATTTTCTGCTTGTACATTTTGTCTGATCAAAACCAAAAATGTTCAGAGCACTCACGAATAGTTTACTTACTAATTTAAAATGTCACAGCTTTAATTTGTATCTCGATAACTCAGTCGTGCCAGCATGGATTGATGCAGGACTTGCACGACGCGATGGCTATGTCTTCAGGTATCTCATAGTTCATTTCTAAAAGTTTCTAAGAGCTATGGTTCGTCCACACTAACGCGCGATAGACATCCATGTCGAATAGCCATGCGTGAATCATTAGTTTTTTTTCTATGGTTTTTGCACTGATGGTAACGCAACGGACTTTCAAACTGTAGATCGGTGGTCGGGGATTTAGTCACTGCAAAGTTTTTTTTACTTTTTAAACTTTTTAGGTAACGCAATGGATTGTGACACATCAGATCAGTGGTCGGGGATTGAGTTACTCCGAGTTTTTTTTTAACTCTAACTTTTTTTCAACAAAATTTTCAAGCATTAATTCCTTATAATTGGACTCGATAAGTGGGCGTGTCCGTCAAAAACGAATATGCCATCACCCATTACCCAGCCTCCGTTTCAGCTGGAAGTAGCCGGCAAGTCACTTACTTTGAAGTGTCTAAAACCTCAGTAGCAGCAGCAGGCACTATACAAGGGTAAACGTTTTGACTCGATAAGTGGGCGTGTCCGTCGAAAACGAATATGTATTACTTAATTGGCTAATCAATAGATGATGTTGTTATGCAAGCTGGTACAGCCTACTACAGGCTGTTAATTAAACAAAGAAACCTCAGTGTAAACAGACAATCAATTTTACAAGGTGTTATAAGTAAACATTGCTAGCTATGTGGTAACCAAACAGGCATAGCCAAGCTACAGACATAGGAGACTGGGAGACTAGGTAGCATGCATAGGAGACTAGGTAGGCAATAGGAGACTAGCATGCAGGTAAGCATAGGAGACCATGCAGGTAGGAAACTAGGTATATAGGCATATAGGACACTCAGCAGTTAGGCATGCATGCATGCATGCATGCATAGACAAGCTAAGTGGACTATATAGAGAATCCCATCATATGACCTATTGCTACCCATGCATAGCATGGATTTAGCTATGTGGTAACCAGATGGACATAGAGACTAGGTAGGTACCAGTACACAGACAAGCTGTTAATTGTCAAAGGCAAAGTAGGTGTAGGTGTAGGTATAGGAGAGAGACTAGGCTATATAGGTAGGCATAAGAGACTGCATGTATAGCTATAGGTATAGGTACAGACACTATAGGTAGACTAGGTAGGCATAAGAAACTTAGTAGTTAAGCATACATGCACATGCAGGTTAGCGGACTAGGGAGTGCATTTAGCTACACCTGCACGATAGTCTTCTACTATATAAAGCTGAAAAGCCATCTGTCTGTCTGTCTGACCGTCGCGACGATATCTCAGCAGTGTCCGCATGCATCGAAACGGGATTTGCTCGAAATGGAAGCTGTATCCTCTGGCATCAGCAAGTTTATTTCTAAAAGTTTCTAAGAGCTATGCCTTTTCGCAACGACAGCGCGATGGACACTCATGTTGACCAAAACAGCCATAAATCACTGAAATTATTGCGCTGTTGGTAACGCACTCGGCTGTGACACCTGAGTCCAGTGGTCGTGGATTGAGTGACTCCACATTTTTTAAACTTATATGTACTTTCTATGCGACGACGGTTGTGCTACCAAAATGCCATTAGCCATTACCCAGCCTCCCTTTCAGCTGGAATTCAGTAGCTGGCAAGTGTCTAAAGCCTCAGTAGCAGCAGCAGGCACTATAAAGGGTATAAACGTTTTGACTCGATAAGTGGGTATGTCCATCGAAAACGAATAGCCATTAACTATTACCCAGCCTCCGTTTCAGCTGGAGGTGGCTGGCAAGTCACTTACTTTGACGTGTCTAAAGCCTCAGTAGCAGCAGCAGCAGGCACTAAACAAGGGTAAACGTTTTGACTCGATAAGTGGGTGTGTCTGTCGAAAACGAATTGTATGGTCACGTGGGAAACGTACACTGCCTTCTCAACCTTTCTTGACTTTCATCGTCCGTTTCTCTGTCCCTTCGTTGCCTGTAAAGTTCTCTTCTTCGCTGCAGCATGGACGCACTGTAATCTACGCCGTTCACTTATCGTGGCATGGACGATTACACAAGCCATATAAGAACGCGCTGTAATCTACGCCGTTCACTTATCGTGGCATGGACGATTACACAAGCCATATAAGAACGCGCTGTAATCTACGCCGTTCACTTATCGTGGCATGGACGATTACACAAGCCATATAAGAACGCGCTGTAATCTACACCGTTGAATTCTCGTCGCACGCGTAAGCTATCCGATTTTTGTCGTAATTTTTTGTGCATGGTCGATAACACCAATATTTGAGGGAGCGACTCGCTAGTGTGGGGCTCGCTCAGGCTCAACCAATTATTGCGTTGATGGTAACGCACTCGGCTATGACACCTGAGTCCAGTGGTCGGGGATTGAGTCATTCCATATTTTTTTACCATATATTTCCTTTTTATGCGACGATCGGTTGTGCTGTCAAAATGTCACTACCCATTACCCAGCCTCCACTTCAGCTGGAAGTAGCCGGTAAGTCACTTACTTGAAGTGTCTAAAGCCTCAAGTAGCAGCAGCAGCAGGCACTACAAGGGTAAATGTTTTGACTCGATAAGTGGGCGTGTCCGTCGAAAACGAATAATTAGCCATTACCCATGCAGCCTCCGCTTCAGCTGGAAGTAGCCGGCAAGTCACTTACTTTGAAGTGTCTAAAGCCTCAGTAGCAGTAGCAGCAGGCACTATACAAGGGTAAACGTTTTGACTCGATAAGTGGGCGTGTCCGTCGAAAACGAATATGTATTACTTGATTGGCTAATCAATAGATGAAGTTGTTATGCAAGCTGGTACAGCCTACTACAGGCAGTTAATTAAACAAAGAAACCTCAGTGTAAACAGACAATAAATTTTACAAGGTGTTATAAGTAAACATTGCTAGCTATGTGGTAACCAAACAGGCATAGCCAACAGGCACAAGAGAGCTACAGACATAGGAGACTGGGAGACTAGGTAGCATGCATAGTAGACTAGGTAGGCAATAGGAGACTAGCATGCAGGTAGGCATAGGAGACCATGCAGGTAGGAAACTAGGTGTATAGGCATATAGGACACTCAGCAGTTATAGGCATGCATGCATAGACAAGCTAAGTGGACTATATAGAGAATCCCATCTTATGATCTATTGCTACCCATGCATAGCATGGATTTAGCTATGTGCATGGTAACCACTGAGATGGACATAGAGACTAGGTAGGTATACCTGTAAACAGACAAGCTGTTAATTGTCAAAGGCAAAGTAGGTGTAGGTATAGGAGAGAGACTAGGCTATAGGTAGGCATAAGAGACTGCATGTATAGCTATAGGCACAGACACTATAGGAAGACCAGGTAGGCATAAGAAACTTAGTAGTTAAGCATACATGCACAGGATAGCGGACTATGGAGTGCATTTAGCTACACCTGCACGATAGGGCAGGTACGTTTGCTAGTGTATGTATAAAAGCAAATAATTAATGTGTCTAACAACAATTTTAATTTGGTGTTGTTATTTAACTTCAGACAAACATCAATGTTTGATCAATTATGGTGGTATCAATTAAGTACCTGTACATGTTTTATAAAAGTTGGTGAAATAACAACACCAAAGTAAAATTGTTGGTAGACACATTAATTATTTGCTTTTATACATACAAATTAAAGCTGTGACATTTTAAACGAGTAAGTAAACTATTCGTGAGTACTTCATTATTAATTTTAAGGAGTGGCTATTCGATATATCAAAATGTATTCCGTATTTTACAAACTCCCTACAATATACCAATGTACGTACTTATAAATAAATTTAGCAGTCAACAAAATAATAGGTACACATAGCTACACATAATATATACACACAAGATAAGGGTTAGTCTTTCTTGTCATCACCATTTCCGTAAACCAGACGTTGTCCTAATCTTTTCAAGTGTAGCAGATGACACGAGAGAGCTTCTGATGTGGTTTCGACGTAGTTGTACTTGATGCCAAACTCTTTACAAGTCTGCACTACAATCGGTGTGATCTTCTGGTAGTGTGACTGGATAACCCCCGGGAACAAGTGATGAGTGGTCTGATGATTGAGTGCCCCTAAACATCATTAAACACTTCTAACAAGACAATAGATACACCAAGACTAGGAACAATCAAAAATTTGAAGACTGGACAATTACTCATATCACACTAAATATATACACAAACAAATATTCTTTTGCACCCTATGTACACTTCCTTTGTGCGATCAACGCTGGTGTGCCACGCCCACTTCAAAACCAAAACAGTTGGACTTCCTACCATAGTAAAAGGCTTTAAATACCTCAAAACAGATAGATAATGCATGGAAACCATCATTTTAGCTTTCAGTTATTGTTTATCTATGTATGATTGCTGTATAGACATGCCCATTTTATCGATCGATCGCGTCGTGCATAAAAGTTAATGTTTACGCAATTGAATCTGGCGTGGCTGTGCCAGACTAGATGTATACGCAGTTGCAGAAAGAGCGACTCCAGTATTACTGAATGATTTGCTAGTGCACGCGAGTTACAAAATGCAACGGATTAAAACCTCACGTATTTTAATGTTGCGAATTAAGCCAGTCGCAAAATTAAAGTCCTCGCGTGAAAAACCCGCTATACAGTATATATATATGTATTTATACGTATGTAAAAACCCTGTAAACTGCTTAGACTAGATCCTATTAGAAACTGCATAAATGGTGAAAATTGTGTTAGAATCCCATGCTTACACGAAGTCATCCAAAATGTGTGTGCACATACGTAGCTAAGCCCTGTTTTCTCATGCCGGGTTACAAATTAAAGATAACCATGGCTCCCTAATTCTGCCATCTATAGAAGCACTTGTACCTTTAGACTACAGGTGGTTACCGTATAGTTCCAAATTTCCGTTGTCTAAATTTTTTGCGATTTTTGTGAATATTTCTTGAATCACAAAAATATTTAACAAGTTAATTCAACATCATTAAATACGTCACCGACATCACTACAATCTATATGGTAGGGAGTGTATACTATCTATGCTACAATTGGTTTTAAGGACCTTAGTGATAAAACTTTGTGAGAGAATAATAACAACACTGTTGCAAGACAAAACTATTGCTCTGCGACTGAAACCTAGTCTTCTTTATAACGCTTCGCTACACACAATCCACCGTTATAACCGAATCACTCCATCTTGCTACCAATAAAGCTACGGTCATTTATAAATGCCTTCTACAATAAAATGAATGGCTAGTACAACCATAGATAGTGGTATTTAGCAATATACGTTTTGTTACTGAGAGACCACGCCTACCTTTGCAAAACTCCACATACTACAAAATAGCGAGATCGCTTACACAAAACTACTATAAGTACCTATTGAAGATTTAAAGAGGTCATGAAAATTTATCACAAAATTTTACTATCAGGGTAAAAAGGCACGAATCACGAAAATTTGGAGCTATAAGGTATTTAACATGTGACCTCCATACAATCATGACACAGGTTTCACTTCACCAATGTTATTGTAAGTAAATGACATAATTGGGGCGAGCCTGAGCAAGCCCCACATAAATGGTGTATCGAGTCGAAATCACTGCATTCCGATGGTATGACGTACATACGTATGTAGGTACGTTACTCTAATTGTAAGCGCTATGGTAAGCAGTTATACACGCTTACTTAGCTATTTATAAATTATAGACTATAATCTATGTGCCTATGCAAATATAATGTGGTTCTTCAGTTAGACACCGTCATGCGGTCTCTTTCTATCGCTACTATACTCACGACTGTCGCTGTGGCAAACAGTTATGCTAACTAGCTACTCCACAGTTATAGCGTCTACGCGCTTACGCTGTCGCAAATTAATATGTATAGTAGCTACTTCAGTTAGACACCTATCACAAGGTCTCACTATAGATATATCACTACTCACGACTGACAAAGAAATAAAGTTATGATGAAAATATTTCCAATCTAAGCGCCATTATATAAGCACTTGCTATAAATAGATATATGCGCTTATATGCATAGAGACAAAGCGCTTAATTAACAAAGTGGACTAATTGCACTAATTTAATACAAAGTTCTATACATCAATAGCTAATGTAATTATGCAAGAGTCATGTAGTCTAACTATAGAGTTTGCTTCATCAAGACTATAGACAATTATCAGCATCACCATGCAGTCACTGATCTTGTCACTTGTGATTATTGAAGGAGTCATGATCATTCCAATTTCATCACTTAATTTTTACACAAAAGTGTGACCTTACTTTTAAACTATATATAGCTGGGCTATATCATCGCCTTAGAAAACAATTAATAATATCTCACTAACACAACATGACCTTGGCATGTATAATGTTAACTATGCATACAGCCATACATGTCGCCAAACTTCGCGAAGGCTCGCCCCACGATGTTGAAACATCTGTCTAGTAATTATATTTTTCTGTTACTTTCTGTTGCCAGGAGTGGGGGATTAACTGTGTACCACAGTGTAAACTGAGCTCTTTAAGGTGGTAGTCAAGTGGAAGTTTTGGTGCCAGAAGCCGTTCAAGAAAGAAGCCTTATTTAGGCCACAAATCCAATTACAATGCATAAGAATACATTGATGTTATGTAAGGTAAACCACACGCTAGTAAATAAGCGCTAGACAATGTATTAGTCCAGTGGAGTACTATACGGAAGCTATGCTGCATGTCAGTTTTTTCTAGTATACTAGCAAGTACAAAGCTATTGATGGCGTGTTTCAGTTAAGCGATCGTGGGCGGAGGGCTGAATGTTGAGCAAAATATTTTGTGTTACGGATTACCAATGTTTACGCAGTTTTTGTCGAGTAGGCTAATAACGCAAGTTTTATAAGTTAACTAAGCAAGTTTTCTTCGTGTTGTATGTATAAAAGAGAGTTATCAGGCACTAAATATCGTGTAATAGAGTAGCTAGGAATTAATCTTGAGAGATTTAGTGGCCGGAGATGCGCATAATTTGACGTGCGAGGTATTTATATGTCCTATATATACGGCGCTATTTCTTTGCGTAGGAACACTGTATGGCTATGAAATTTGCTGTGATGATAGTGTAAGACTTGCTCTACAATATAAAACAGCTAAACTTCACGTACATAGTTTAATGTGTTCGACAAAGTTAAACAAAATGTGTATAATTTTTACAATTTGCGGTTGACCGCCACCTTAAGACTAATGGTTTGTTTGTCATTGGCTAATTACATAATTATTAGATAAGGATGTTATAATAAAGAAAATATTCTAAATCCTGAGGGCTGTGCCTACAATATACAGCTTTTTAAGTTGAGTACATCATAAAAAATGCAAAAAGAGCCTTGTGAAAATTAGTCAGATAAAAATTGATTTCAAATGTTCAAATACAAATATTTCATGAACAGCTGAATATTCATTTGAGCCCTACAGTACGTAATGTGTAGCTAATGAGGTATCCTCCATTCACAGCTCAATGAAGGGTCTTCTGTGTACACCTACGTATGTGCAAAATTACTAAAATCTCACCAGTGAAAACTGTCCAGAACCAGCTGTCTGTGGCATAGTCCTGTGTAGTGGCCACCTGCATTTCCGCCCTATAAAGAAACAGTGTGGCCTACACGACTATCCTCTATGATGCGTATACAGTGAGATCTCTACAACACACGTTCATGGACTGTATCCACTTGTTTTCAAGGTAAATGTGCATAGTTGTATGGAAGGTGCATGGTTTAGGGTATACATAGAAGTGTGCTTTAATTGGAGTGTCTATTACTATGTATGTAGAAAGTAGAAACTTGGAGGAACAATGCATAGTCTTTTGTAACATGCCATTGTGGTCATTATATTATACATACGTATGTACGTACTACAACATTATAATGATCAACACTTCATAATACTGACTCACCAGTCTTTGTGGACAAAGTTATTCTCATCAGGCTTTGGCCATTCAACCTACGTATGTGTACGTACATATGTAAGTACATGGATAATATGCGATAATTATCTACTTGTAGTTTTTGAGAACCCAGTTAAGATACAATTATAGTCTATAATTTTCAGGAACTAAAAATCATCAAAATACAGTTTTCATGTTCTAATTATGCTCACAGACTTGACTAGCATGTATTATAAATTTAGGTCCAAAGCTTTCCATAATAAATTAACAAAAATTTTGTCCGTCAAATTTTTATATTACACACTATATAAAGAAACAAACATACTGTATGTGCAGTGTAATGTGATGCATTATTTTTAGCAAATAGCTGCCATATTTGCTAACACTATTATTCATAAGATCGATGACTGCTCTATTAGAGAGTATTATTGCACATGGTGTACTAACATTAATCCATACTTACTTTAGTGCGTCGGTAATACTTGGTTTTAGGTTACGTATCTTCAAGGGATATAATTTTCAAGGAAGGCTTTCCCAGTGCAAAAATATGATATGCCCTGTGTGTAGGACAGCATAATTACGTACTACTGAAGAGTGTAATATTTTGATGGGAAAATTATTGCTAGCAATCCGCCAAAAATTTTCCTTTCAGTATTTTCCAGTAGCATAGCTAATACAGGTATCCCAACATGCTGTCTGTCAACAATTTCCCTGTTAAAAATTCCACTATACGTTATTTAATGTAGGCATCAGTTGTGAGAGGTGTTGGTCGCCTTGTAGCACTGCCGACCATTGTGGGAAGGGCCCTGTGTTAGGGAGAACATTGCATCACATTACCTCACTGATCACATGAGACACCTGGAAGATCAATGCCAGCCACCAGCTGCCTACTATCTCAGCAATGACATTCAACACCACCTGGAGAATAATCACATACTATGCATATGTATGTAGGTACTGTAAGTATATTTATATAGGTATAATTATGATTACAACTAATTACATAATTACGTACATAGGAATAATTACATATGTATATATGTAAGTAACTAAAATAATTCAGCTGTGACTTATTAAACATCAACTACTCATAACCAGTGGTTAATAATACAATTTAAAATTTTTTATTAGAATGACATCTGCTGCAGAAGTAAGGAAGTAAGCCTTAATAAGGAACAATATTCTGCCATGGACATATTTCAAATCCTACAATGGTAAAAGCCAAGGTATGATAAGAACCACAGGGGTACCAGTAGGGGTTATAGCCCCCCACTATTGTTGAGGAGGGGGGCTAATAAGTACCTGCACTTTTCCTTTGAAACTTTACCATTTTGCTGTTTACGGTGTGTTCTTATTAAGAACATACCATAAACAGCAAAACGGCAACGTTTCAAGGGAAAAGTCAGATTTTACAGGTAGCATTCAGAAAATGTCAGATTCCTGGGCGTTACATATTTCAAATGCTTGATACAATTCTATAGCATCAGTATGTCTCACCAGTTTCCATACTGGCATGAAGTACAGTGGAATGACAAGCCGATAGAGCACATGGGTACTCTTTCCAGCAAAAAATCTGAAGTAGTGTAGAGCAGTGGGTCTGTTCATCCTGATGGCGGCTATATGGTGAACCAGTCACATATTAAAAGTTCAACTGAAATTCTGGACTTACTGTTTCTCATTCTGTAAAGAATTACAAAATCCTGTACCCGAGTCTTCACACCAAGCTGAAATTTAAATACATACATGCAAATAGTTTAAACTACGTACATACATACATGACATGAGTATGTGTTAGGCCAAAGCGATTATGTAAATTTTAACATAACGATTATTGCATCAAAACATCATGGTTTTCAACTATGTGTAAAAATTCAGAAAATACAAGTATATTATTACAGCCTAAATACAAGTTTATTATGCCTATATATTTTGGCTTGTGATTATTTAGAAATAGGCCTCAAATAATATCATCTACGTAGATTCTGGTGCCTTTTTCTTCATAGACTATGTAAATAAATTAAATGGACATCAGGATTATTGTGTCGTCACGATTGTTTCTCAATAATCACATTTATCGATTAAATAGATTAACTGCTCAGGCCCAGTATGTGTACTGTGTACATGTAAATTATATGTACATACATAATATCTATTACGGGGAGTACGTACAATGAAAATTCTGTAAAATTGTAGGACATACAGTCTTGTTCTATCAAAGATTTTGATACATGCATGTCACACACACACACGCACATACGTACGCACACACGTACGTACATACGCACGCATTAAAAATCACTGTACATATGATAATCAAACACTGGGATATTAATATAAAGCCAATGCTTGAATATAATAGAATCTTCACACAACACATGTATACATTACTCACCAAACAGTAGAGCAATGGACAATAAAGATGCTGGTAGAAGTAATACGCTATCCAGCGCTGATTGTGCTTTATGCGTCGAAAGTCCGGTAGCTCTGGGGCAGCCGTCATAATGTCTGGATCATGTCCATCAATATTAGTGTATGAGTGATGACCAAGTACATGCTGTAATTATAATTACTAGTAATTCAGTAACTGTAACATGCTATAATTATAAGTAACCAATATTTCAGTAATTTCTATCTTTCCTATACACTACAATTATAAATAAACAATAATTTCTATAAGCTATAATTATAAATAACCAATAATTCAGTAATTCCTATAAGCTATAATTATAAATAACCAATAATTCAGTAATTACTATAACAAAACAATCAGTCAATATTAAATATATGTAATCAGGTAAATAAGCAGTAATGTAATTTGTAATTATCAAATTCTAAGATACAATCTATGCACACTGTACCTGGTAGGTCCATGTGAGCATGGAGGCTCCATGGAAAAAGTCGTGGGCACATCCGACCAACCTCCACACCCACGGCTTATGAGTGACAGCAAAATGACTACAATCACAATACAATAACACACAATATCATGTAGGGATCATTATACTGTGTCTATTGGTATAAATATATACACATTTAAATGACCCGGCCTGGAACCAGCATTAAACATTAAATACCGTATTTCACTGATTAGTTGCTGCGGCTACTATTAACTTTCATGTAGAAAATAGTGTGGCAACTAACCAAGATTTTAATATCAAAATCATGCGCAAAATATTAATTTGTGCTTTTCAATGCCTGACTATGCAGCGAGCCAGCAACTATCCGAGGGCAGTGACTATCGAAACTGTGGCTAACCGGTAAAATATGGTACTTAAACAAGCCTGGGTCTTATTCACATCCAAGCATTGATTTGCCAGGAAGACAATACACATATGAAACAGAGAATACCGTAAGAGCTGGCTATCATATGAACAAACTACGTAGTCATGTCGCCCCTAACACTGTCAGTGATGACAAAAGATGGCGACAGACAAGCTTAAGTATGTACTGTATGCTCAGTGTGAGATACACGCATTGCGTATGTGGCAAAAATCAACCATATACAAATTCACACAAAAATTGATCCAATTTTTTAATTTTTCTTACCACAGCTTATTCTCTGTTCACATTAGCAAAGTAGAAATTTCAACACAAATGCATAATTTAATGGAGCATCTTTAAAGCTTACAGAAGGCAAACACTGCTTTTGAAACTGTGACTAACATTCTAATCAGATGTACGTACATACATAATTTAGTTGATTTTCACAATCTTGGTCACACATAAATACGAATGCAGGTACTATGCCTTAAGGGTAGATACGCCTTTATGCAAGTCTACAAACAGCACATACATATACTACAGTAGATGGAAGGGGTAAAATTATTTGTACACTTGAAAAATGTTGATATACATAGGAAACTATAAGGTCACATTTTTAATCATATATAGGAGGAGAGTGTCAGCAGAGAGTGCACTAGTGCCAAGCGATAGTAAAACTTTTAATACTATCACGATATTTGCAGTGCGATTATCCCGATAGTGAATACTATCCCGATATTGATTAAAAAGTTGATGAAAGGGTACATTTTACAGTTTTATTTGCCATTGTACGTACTTAAGGAGCACAACATTATTTCATCAAATAGCCTTACAAGTACATAGGTGACTACTAACCTTGAGTCATGTGTACATGACATTGCTACTAGAGCTCCAAAGAAACCAAACACCATTGAGGAAATAATAGCCATTGGCCAGTTGTTTTGAAAGTACATCTATTATAGATAATGTGATAGTTAAGGTTTAGTATGTACAGTGTGTGTGTGTGTGTGTGTGTGTGTGTGTGTGTGTGTGTGTGTGTGTGTGTGTGTGTGTGTGTGTGTGTGTGTGTGTGTGTGTGTGTGTGTGTGTGTGTGTGTGTGTGTGTGTGTGTGTGTGTGTGTGTGTGTACACATGGGTACAAATACATAAGCATATATGTAACACTTACTATTCCAAACCAACCAGTAAGTGCAGTCAAAATGAACACCGTATAACGTACAAACATCCAATAGTCAACTTTTGGATCCTAAAACAATAGACACATAACCAAAAATGAATACACACATACGTGCAAATCCACACACACATCACACACACAAACACGTACTTAATGTCTACAAGGTGTTGATTCTACATATGCATAACTCACAATGTTATTTTCTTTAAAGTACTTTTCTACACGTTCTTTCACAGTACAGAAGAAAGGCCTAAACATGAATAGATTATTATAATGCTCAAGTCACCATGGTAACACACATACCCTGGCTCAGGAAAAACCGGATGTTCATTATTCACCAGTTCTCCCACCTCGTATTTCTTCAACACTCTGGAAATTTATAAATAACACATAATTATGGTAAATAAGAATTATAATTCAAAGTCCCTGTTGTACATATAAGAGAAAATTTTGTAGTTAACAAATTAAAATACACTTATTTGAAAATTTAGTACGTATATTCCATGACTCTGAAGCTTTTAGCAGTAAAACTTTTGTAATACAAATTTGAAAAGTACGTAGTACATACCATACAATAAAATGTATGGATTAAAGCATACAAGCTTGAGTATTTATTTCTCTTATACAAATTCAGTTTATACATACACAAATACACATTAGCTCTTCATTGTGACTCACTTGTAAGCTGAGAAGGGATGGTAGGATTCAAAGACTGTCGTGATGTCCCTACCAGCCCCGTACAAGATTTGATCCAGCCCACCAGGATGACGATCCACAAAGCTACTCACGTTGTACACCTACGTGCACATACACCAGATGGTTTACACACACACACACACACACGCACGCACGCACGCACGCACGCACGCACGCACGCACGCACACACACACACATGCATGCATGCATGCACACACACAACACGCACACACAGATACAAAATTCTATAAATTGCATACACTACATTAGTATTGATTATTGTATTAATGCGACAGGTTTGACTCTTGACCAATGGATCAACACTACTTGTTCTCTGACTTGCAGATTACACTAAGTTTTAACCGGTGGGGATAGGTTTACTGTCACATCTCCCACCATAGCCACACTCGTGCCCGAGGGCCAGGAGAGGTAATGGGGTAATACATTGATACTAAGGTGCATAAATCTGTACATTTTAGGGGTGAGGCGATGTATGGGACTATGAGAACAATCGTGATGTGTTCATTATAATCATGATGGTGATGTTACCTCCCTACAATTGTGATTGTGAAGAATTCTGATTTAGTTACACACTTTTCCTTACTTATAATATGTGTTTGGAGTAGTAACGCAACTAGCCATAGCATCAACTACCATCACTATACATTGTACATTACATGGTTCTTAAATAAACTATACAGATATGATAATACGGTAGTGATAATTCTCACAATATCCCTATGCTCTAAAATCGTGATGTCTCAAAATCTCACAATTGCCCATTCCTAGTACATTTCATGTTACAAGAATATTTCTAAGGAAGTAGGATGATTGGGCTGTCAATATACTTTAACGGTGCTGGACTTACTTTTCCTCGAACTGCCACATGTAAATTGTGTCTTTCGTTGAACTTTGACAGTTCTTCCCAGGTGTAAGTTTTACCGGTAGACTTCACGGATTCTTTTATCTGCTGTTCGCTTTCTTCCCCAAACCCTGACGGCATCTTTAATTATTATCTTTAACTGGTTGCCACGTAAGGGAACGCCACAAGTGACCTTTTTCTGTTGCGGTAGGGTCGGGCGCCGCAAGAGACGTTTTATCACGTGCTCTAACTGGTACTCTCGTGAACTGGATACTCAACTGGATGTGTTAGCGAGTTTCTGGGATTCTCAGTTCATACGACAAATTGACCTCGGTTTGACTTTCCCTTATGTCCCCCATGTCACGCTATAGTCTGACTGTTCAATTAGAGATGTATGGTAAGATGATTAATGCATGTGTGTACTTCCAAAATATTGCTATAGATACTATACCCATAACTACTGAGACACTTTGATAAGGATATGTAGTTATATCTTGAGCTAGCATTATACGCAGGAAATTCACAACAGCGATGCATGGTCTTGTGCTATATGTAGCTATATATACGTATGTTGATATCATGCTATAATGCGCCTATCTTTGTTAAGCCCCAGCTACCCCAGGTCGGGTAATGGTGGGGATTTGCAAAGGTTACGTATCTTACAATTTCCCCAACCCAGGGAATAATTTTATGTTGCAAATCCCTTCAGTATGGGATGGGGATTTGTAGGGAAATTACAAAAATTAATAACAACTTAATATAGCAAATTCCCAAAAATTTGCTGTGCAAATGTCCCTACCCTGGGGACAAATCCCCATCCGTAGCGCGACCTGTGCCCTGGGGTAACTGGGGCATGACAATGGTAGGTGCATAATATCTTACAATATCTCAGTAGTGTGTGTGTGTGTGTGTGTGCGCACGTGCACGCTATGTGTGTGCATATGCATATGTACGTGTGTACATTCATGTGTGTGTGTGTGTGTATACAGCAGAAAGGCATTATTATTGATGTTTCCTACTATTTACTGCCTTGTCCATTAATATATACGGCAAAAACAAGAGGTATAAAGTCTTCCATTTTATTTCCCGTTCTACAACTACTCAATATAGCACTGTTCACGTGTTTCCGGTTCTATAACTGAGCTATATATATATATATACACGTATGTATATATGGGCATGTGCATGTACATGTGTGTAGCTAAATGCCTCTCACTGATACTCATGATCATGCAGTTATTATAATTGATTACATGATAATTCTTTGAATTCTTACTGGTGATGTTTTAGCATTATTGAGTGATTTAATACTTGAGTTGGAAACAGAGAAGCTGATGATGGTAATTTGTAGAGCTGGGACTAGGAAGTTAGAGCATTACGTGGTGTGAGGAGTTATATATACGAGGCTGAAGAGTGGTGATCATGATACCCCTTGAATTCTGTGCTATCCACAATGTAGTTTGCAAAAAGTAAATACACTTGCGTGCATATATAGCTTGGCATTTGGCAACTTAGAAGCTGGTACCAGCTGCAGATAAGCCAGCTACTCCTATGTTTGATCATGACTTTTAGGTAGGATCAAACAAACTAAATGAGGAGGGATTTTAATGGCAACTCAGATTTTTTAATTCTTTAAATTTGCCAATATTGACAATTTTTGAGCTGTCTGTAAAGTTGCCATAATTGACAACTCCACAGCACTTTAAGATATTGCTTAACAGTAGTAAGTTTCAGGCTATTATTGCCAAAATTGACAATTTCAGGCAGAGCATCACCCCAAACATTTTTGGCAACTAGTGGAATTCAAAGCTGAGATACGTAATAATGCTCAAAATTCTTTGCATTATTAAATCTGTTTTCATTATGCTGCAATGTTCATACATCATTCTGACAATATTCTCACTAAAAAACTGATCACCTTTTGTTTTTAATATTGGAGTAACATAAAGATTTGTCCAAATACCTGACTGCTCTATTAGAGTAGCCTAAGTAAACCTGACAGCTTTAACGGAGTGTTTGACTGCTCTATTAGAATATGTGACCAGATTTGGCAAAATGTGCATAGTTCGCACACAATATGGAAACACAGATTTCACCGCCATTCGATAGCTACATCAATAAACTAACAGTGCATGTGTGTATGGATGCCAACAGTTCATCAGTCTGCTTTTGCTGTGGCTGCTTTCTAGGGTGTGTCAGACGTCCACGGGTGCCCGTAGTGTCTCCGATTGGCTCTGGTGGCTGTCACTGAAAAGTCACCTGGCTGTAACTCGCCGCACGACTGCCTAGTGATGCTATCCAGTGATTTGGCTACTTTTTGTGCTATCTACAGCACAAATATGCCCATTTGGAAGTGTGAATACTTGACGTGTGTTTCCCCACCACTGCCGTGGTTCCCCACCACCCCCGACCAACCACCCCTATATAATCACTTGTGGTACTGTTTAAAAACTATCTAAAATGACGGGCAATTCAGCTAGCAAGCCTTTCAACAGTAGACCCACTGAATTATCTTGTATAACTACAGATTTGTGGAGAATTGTGTGCAAGTAGCATAAAGCAGACTCGAGATATTACAAATTGAATATTTCTAAACGGTATTTCTAAATACTTGTACATGTGCGAACAATGCACATTTTCGCAAATCTGGTCACATATTATATCAATCTGCTTTGTGTGACATGACGGATTCTTGCAGACTTTCCTTAATATTTACTTACAAAATGCCAGCATACATGTATTGGTAGAATTCATCAACCCCCCTGCTGTACTAAATGAGGAGGGTTGATGAAAGGCAGTTAAAATGTTATAGATAATTATGTACCGACATGACCATGATGATACCTCTTAGCTATATCTGTTAAGTAAAACTGTAAAAATTCAACTTTCAAATGTTAACTATCGTGATAGTATCGCTGTTACATACATGTTATGTAAAACAACTCTGAAGGATGTAAGTGTTAAATACACACATCAGTATCAAAGGCTACAGTAAACAATACAGATACGTAGCTATAGTGATGTTAACAAATATGAGTAGTTATTATGGTGACATGCAGTGATATTTTTAAACAAGTTGTTATTATATCATCGCGTTTCATTGTGTAATATGTGCCAGTCAAGCCTCCTATGAAGAAAATTTCATTCTCCCTTATATGGACTGATGTACCTAGGGTTAGCCCTAACCCTAGTAAATGTTCATGGGGGATCTCCCCAACACAGTCCCAGGTGCTGGTGTGAGGATTATAGATGTGTATCAATGGAACTGACTGGTATGCTAGCTTGTCTATATTTGGTTGTTCAACACGATGAAACCAAAGATGATCAGACGACCTTGATAGTGATTGATGGATAATGAAGAGTAAGGCATGTCAGGTAGTTTGTTCCACACTTGACCACTGCTAGTGTTCTTGTTACTGCTCTGTAGTAGTTCTGGTACAGATGCCACAAGTACTAGGACTGTATCGTATCCTGTAACAACAATCAGAGGAATTGGAAGATACACAACATGTGATAATTGTTCCACCACACTCCAGTGTGATCTAGTAAACTGACTATGTGCCTCAATGTGAAGCACTTCAACTGCTCTTGTCATAGTCCATGTATCCCAACATGTTACTCCACCAGCTACTATCACTGTTGATCCATGGGATATACTTGAACAATGAAATCGTGCAGTGGACATGTTAGGGTATGGAGTAGTCCACTTCCTATTCTCCTCATCCCATAAGAACACTTTGTTACTGGTCTCATCTACTCCAATATAATCCACCATGCCTCCAATGGCTAATAGTTGCTTCCTGTCAGGTACAGTTACTAGACTGAAACGAACATAAGGTAGTGCTGGTAGTGAAGACCACCGGTCCTTGTTGGAGTCATACATTAAGGGTTTGTAATATGCATCTCTACTACCCAACATTGTTACATACACTTTCCCATCCAGCTCAGCTATATAGGATGCAAAATACTTTGAAGGTAGGTCAGCACATTGTTGCCATGTTAACTGAAATCATTCCAGAAATCACTGCTACTCTTATTGACCTGAAACAGCACACAAGTAATGATAGTGAATGATTATTACACATTGTTTACTTCAGAGTTGAAACCGGGTTACATTTTTCATGTTGACCCACTAAACCCACTCTTAGAGTTGGTGACCTGGATAACAACATAAGTACTGTAAGTCTACTTTCAATCAATACTTTAATAGAACATGTTTGACTGCTATATTAGATAGTATTACGAATCTAGGCCAATCTGGATTTTTGACCAATTTAACCCAGATATGCAGGTTGACGTACCTGACCCAGTTTCATTCTGGTTTACTTACCCTTTTAGGCAATGAGTGAGATATAGTTTGTTTGTCAGATCTCAGTGTTTCCAACATCACATCTTTATCATGTAGTGCTGTAGTTAGGTGTTGGATTTCAATATCTTTCATCTGTATTCCACTGTAATTCCATTGTATTTCAGCATCTTTCCTTTCCAGACTCACATTTTTATCATGTAGAGCATTAGTAAAGTGTCATATTTCAAAATCTTTTCTTTGTATTTCAGCATCTTTCTGCTGTATTGCTTGCTGTAGTGCAGACACAGTCAACTCATTACTTGAAATACATTCTCTATCAACCAGCTGACCCTCCAACTGGTCACACACTCTCACTATTGATGGCCTGTTCTTGGGAAGGTTACTGAGGCAGTTCTCAATCAATGGGATCAACACATCTGACCTACTTCTGTCTATTCTCTCAAAGTACCGACTGCATCTCTCAACTTCAGTTCGACCACCTGTGACTAGACCAGTATCAGGATTTATGATTACAGCTTGTGAGGGAGTAGGCCACTGATGGGACAATGTGTGGAGCATTACACAACCAAATGAGTACACATCTAATTCTTTATCGTAACGAACATTTGTACCATCTTCTAATGCCTCAGGAGGCACGAAATGAGCAGTTCCAGGAGCTGTGGTCATTCGCGATTGTCTTCTTGGGTCTACTAAGCGAGCTGTACCTAGGTCACCAATTTTCCCTTCCATTCCTTTTGAAAGTAAAACATTATTACTCGACAAATCACGATGGATGATGGGTGGATTGCGCGTGTGAAGATATCTAAGCCCTAGTGCAACATCTTTAATAATGGATACTTTTGTTCCTATGGGAACCACAGGATTGTTTTCTAATAAACTGTTTGGACTGTAATGAAGTCGCTCCATGACTAAACTAGGCACTCTGGCACCAGGAGGATGATAAATACCAAATAAACGAACTATATTGGGATGGCGCAGTCGACAACTTTGCTCACATTCACGTAAGAAACTTCTTTTAAACGACTGGAATTCCAGATCGCCTACTTCATTAATAAAGATGGAGTGAATTTCCTTGACAGCAACTACAATTCCTTCCTGTTTGGCTTCAAGGATCCTGCCATTCGCTCCTCTTCCAATTTGGTTGCCGATTCTGATGTTATCCATCGCACAATCTCGTAGAGCAGGAAGAAAGTCGTTTTAACTGGCCATTTTGCTTGTAGGCCCACTTGTAGGTATTGGCCCTGTATATATAAGCGAGACCCTAGGGAATTAGAACATGTTGAGGAAGATGTACAGTATGATGAACTGAGTAACCAACTAATTGGAGTAAACGGGTAGCTAGGATGTGTTCCTCTGGCATGGAAGAATGGCTTTGCTGAATGCCGTAGCTTATAAACACTGAAATAAATGTAGCTTAAACAAATAAATTAAATCAAGTCCTTGATCAAGTCACCATAGATAGATGTGGTTATTATGTGGTTGTTGTTACTAGCAACAATGACCTCAGTACAATCAAGTATAGCCATGAGTGTATGGTTGAATTAATCATACATAGATATCCCATATACATGTATGGTTAAACATATCTATGATTTAATTGTTCGTTTTGTACACTAAATATGTGGCTATAATAAAGCCTGAGAGTTAAAATTTATGACTGGATTTGTGAATTTACAGAAACCATCCCTAATGGGTTATTTATTTCAACAAATACCAATTTGTGATACTGTAGGATCAGTCTTGTACGTAGCATAGCGAGGGGTTGCCAACGAATCTTGTACGCCTTCTGAGAAAATCTGATAAGAAATCCATGTAAATATTAGAAATCTTAAAATCTGACGACATTTTAAATTGCATATTTTTTGTTTCACATTATGTCAATGTCTACATTCATTCTGTGAAAGACATGATGCGAATCCCACACATGTAGCTACCTACATTGCCTTAAATCTTAGAAATCTCAAACTTATTTTACTAATTGAAATCTAGCTACTATGTAAAGCTGAAAAGCCGTCTGTCTGTCCGTCCGCACTTCTCCTCGTCATAAAATATTTACAATGATAGCTAAATTAAATAAATTATATCCGCCTCCATCACATACAAAGAAATTAGTAGCTAGCTAGCTATTAGCTAAATTTCCAATAAACAGAATCTTATCAAATTAACTTCAGTAATTGGTTTGTTATCTTTATCTTCCCAAAGTTTCATCTTGACTTCTCATCAATTCCTTTCTTCGATAGCTCATTAACTACTATACTGCAGGTATAGCTATATAGAGTGGTTTACATACATATCATCTCCCTTTCCCTCATGAATAAGTCATGATTTACAACATGTTGCATATCTCTTGCACTAACATCATCCTCATCAAGCTCCTTCATTGCTGGTCTCTTTGCTACTGTAGGCACACTCAGAGCGGTGGACACTTTTGTACATCTTTACCCTCATCATTTACGTGTTCCTCATCTTTATCTCCAGCATGAACATACTGACTTCACTCTGTAATCTCACTGATACACCATAGAACTCATGATCATGCAATTAATTGATCTTCAGGTGCTTCATTTTACATTGGATAATTCTTTGAATTCTTATTGGTGACGTTTTAGCATTAATGCTTGAGTTGGTAATAGAGAAGCTGATGATGGTAATTTGTAGAGCTGGAACAAGTATTATGTGTAGGGACCAGCCTATTATGCTTTTATTTTTACCTACTATGCTATGCTGCAGTGCTCATAAATTTCATACACCTATTATGCTCAATATTATGCTCATGTGTCAGACTTGTGCTTAGGAATAAAACACTGTTAAACTTATACAAAAACTTTTGTTATAAAAGTTAGACTGTTTTATTAAAGTATATTCACACTTGTCCAAAAATTAATAAAGTATTATCTATGATGTTGACTGTTCTATTAGAGTGTATTTAGTTGCCTTCAGAAAGTGAATATTCTATACATTAGATTGGTAGCCAAACACTTCCTATTATGCTGGCATTATGCTTGATGCTTGTAGCCTATTATGCCCAAAAGTATGCTGGCATAATAGGCGGGTCCCTAATTATGTGGTGTGAGGAGTTATATGAAACTGAAGAGTGGTGATGCCCTTGAATTCTGTGCTATCCACAATGTGACTTATACCTCGTTCACATGAGCGCGTTTACCCGGTTTGGCCCAGTTCGGCTCGACTTGGCTCGATAAAAATTCACGTGTGAACGGCCAAAAAACCAAACTGTTCCAAACCGAGCTGGCCGGTAAAAATAACCAGGCTACTCGGTTGAGCACGGTTCGGTTCGGTTCATTTAATGCTGTATGAACGGAAAAGTATGCCACAAGTAGGTGCAGGACGACAGCTTTTTCGCACTTGCGCGCATTTCTACTCAATACTGAGCTTAATAACGCTCTATGCGAATCTGCTACTTGTTAGGGCAACCCAGTACCACCATTCCACTGGAGGAGAAGACTGCAGGTGATAGTGAATGCTGACAATCGTTTCTTTTGGCCCGCTTTAGAAGTCGTTGATTCGTCTTCATGCTTCTTGCAAGCGACGATGCCTTGTTTTTACTGCTTGTGATCTTGCAGACAAAGATGTTAACTATGGAAGCAAATAACAGCACAAGAAAGGGTCCATTTCAACATTTAGTAAAGCGGCGCGCAATATTTTAAATTAATGTTTCGTATTGGGCGCTTAGATTTCCAGGCCAAATCAAGCTACCGTGACTCGTGTGAATCGTGCGCCTTTTCGAACCAATCCGTGCTGATCCGAGCCAAACCAAGTAAGCATGCTTGTGTGAACGTAGTAATAGCTACGTACCATCATGTAACTACACTTAGTTTGCAAAAAGCAACACATAGCTACTTGCATAGCTTGGCAACTTAAAAAGCTGTTATCAGCTGCAGGTACACAGCTACTCCCATATTATTGATCATGACTTTGAGGTAATGAGGAAGGTTTATTTACGTACGAAGCTAGATACTTAGCTGCACTGTTGCTTGTACTGGCACTGAGACATGTATTGTGCTCTGTGCTTATAATTATTACAATGTCAAATTGCATGTGAAGGTCATGCAACAGTGCTAACAAGTCATGCAGCATGTAAAGGTGTGAAGGTCATGCAGCATGTGAAGGTCATACAGCAATGCTGAGTGCTACCCAGCATTACATCAAACACATAGAGTGCTATTACGTGACCATGCATGTAATATACCATTCAAGTGCTAACCATAATTTATTAACCATAATGTGTGAATAAAACTTTCTAATCAAAGCCTTAGCCATGGGTCAAATTTGTATTTTTTGTATGAAGCAATAGTAAAGCTTGCATACAGCTAACACTGCAATGGCTAGATAGATAGATAGATTGAAGTATCAGCCGCCTTGCTGCCCTAGCTACGATAGATGACTCTATTAGATGTTGTTTATAAAAGATGTAAGAAACAAATGTTCCTTTACACTTTGTCAAAAGGGCTCACTATTTACTTTTCTTTATAATTGCTCTTGCTTATTATGTGTGCTTGTGATACCTTTTGTGATGAATTAATATTATTACACGTGAATGATACGTATTTCAATCAAGCTGTACAGATATACATGGCTTGTCAAACACCACTGTAATTACACTGTTAGCTAGTATCCCACTGAGTTTTCATGAAATACATACCGGTAGCTACAATTTTTTAAGACCATTGATCTATTCATGTGGATAGCTGCACTGTTGCTTGTACCAGCACTGAGACTGAACTGCATGTTTTGTGCTCTGTGCTTATAATTATTATTACTATGTCGAATTGCATGTGAAGGTCATCAATGGTAGCTAAGTGCATACATGCATCTATCATAGCACCAGGCTCATGCCGCAATGTTGTGCATTTCATCTAGTTAAGTACCGATGTGACCATGATGTTACCTCTTGGGTATGTAGCTACATATATATATATAGCTATCTGTTATTAAGTAAAACTGTAAAAATGTCCGCTTTTAAGGACTATCGAGATATTTTCAGAGTAAAGTTAACTATCATGATAGTATCGCAGCTACATACATACAAATAAACCCTCTGAAGGATAATTTATGAATAATTGTTAAATACACCGGCACATCAGTAACGAATGCTACAATAAACAATACAGGAGATATATAGCTATAGTTATATAGTGATGTTAACAATTATTAGGAGTAGTTATGGTGACAGTGTTAGTATTAAACAAGTTGTTATTATATCATCATGTTTCATAGCATAATATGTGCCAGTCAAGCCTCCTATGAAGAAAATTTCATTCTCCCTTATATGGACTGATGTACCCAGTAAATACTCAAAGGGGATCTCCCCAACACAATCCCAGGTGTTGGTGTAAGGATTATAGATGTGTATCAATGAAACTGACTGGTATACTAACTTGTGTATATTTGGTTGCTCAACACGATGAAATCCACCAAAGATGATCAGACGACCTCGATAGCAATAGATGGATAAAGAGGAGTAAGGCATGTCAGGTAGTTTGTTCCACACTTGACCACTGCTAGTGTTCTTGTTACTGCTCTGTAGTAGTTCTGGTAGAGATGCAGTCACTATACCACAAGTACTAGGACTGTCTTTCTTATCATATCCTGCAGCAACGTATAATTTATCATTAACAATCAGAGGAATTGCTAGATACACAACATGTGGTAATTGTTCAACCACACTCCAGTGTGATTTAGTAGTAAACTGACTATGTTCCTCAATGTGAAGCACTTCTATTGCTTTTGTCATAGTCCATGTATCCCAACATGTTACTCCACCAGCTACTATCACTGTTGATCCATGGGATATACTTGAACAGTGAAATCGTGCAGTGGGCATGTTAGGGTATGGAGTAGTCCACTTCCTATTCTCCTCATCCCATAGGAACACTTTATCACTGACCTCCATTACTCCATTATAATCCACTTTTCCTCCAATGGCTAATAGTTGCTTCCTGTCAGGTACAGTTACTAGACTGAAACGAACATAAGGTAGTGCTGGTAGTGTAGACCAATGGTTCTTGTTGGAGTCATACATTAAGGGTTTGTAATATGCACCTCTACTACCCAACATCGTTACATACACTTTCCCATCCAGCTCAGCTACAGAGGATGCACAATTCTTTGAAGGCAGATTAGCACATTGTTGCCATGTTAACTTGAGACTGTTCCAGAAATCACTGCTACTCTTATTGACCTGAAACATCACACAAGTAGTGATAGTGAATGATTATACATTGTTTACTTCAGAGTTAAAACCAGGCCACATTCTAGTCTCGTCCCCAGACCCTTTGAATTAGGGTCTAGGGACACGCAATATAATTCCGTGGTTCTGACCGCAGAAATCTGCGGTCACCAATCAGATTCAAGACAACACTGCGAATGTCACCCGCAATCTCAATTAAACATTTGTGTGGATGGGTACCATGGTATCCGATATTTGCACATTTTAGCGACTGTAGCTACCAGTCTGAGATATACGCGAAAGATATAGTAGCCTAAAGGGACTTTGTAGTAGTTATATTTTTCACAACCAAAAGCTACTATGGTACCACGCAATTTGTCGACTGACGTCACAATTTCTTGCGTGTATTGGCGGGTGTACATTCGTACACTTGGATGGCTTCATTTGGAACCACGGAATTCCATTACGTGTCACCAGACCCTAATCAAAGGGTCTGGGGACAAGACTAGTCACATTCATGGTGACCTGCTAACTTATTCTTAGAGCCGGTGACCTGCTGGATTAAATTATTTAAATAACTATTGAAATATAAATAATTAGAGAGTATTACGAATCTAGATTTTTTGACCCGTTTAACCCTGATATGCAGATTGACGTGACCTGGTTTCATTCTGGTTTACTTACCCTTTTAGGTAATGAGTGAATGTTCGATCTCAGTGTTTCCAACATTACATCTTTATCACGTAGTGCTGTAGTTAGGTGTTGTATTTCAATATCTTTCATCTGTATTTCAGCATCTTTCTGCTGTATTTCTTGCTGCAGTATGGACATGGTGAACTCATTACTTGAAGTACATTCTGTATCAACCAGCTGACCCTTCAACTGGTCACACCCCCTCACTATTGATGGCCTGTTCTTGGGAAGGTTACTGAGGCAGTTCTCAATCAATGGGATCAACACATCTGACCTACTTCTGTCTATTCTCTCGAAGTACCGACTGCGTCTCTCAACTTCAGTTCGACCACCTGTGGCTAGACCAGTCTCAGGATTAATGATTACAGCTTGTGAGGGAGTAGGCCACTGATGAGATAATGTGTGGAGCATTACACAACCAAATGAGAACACATCTAATTCTTTACCGTAATGAACATTTATACCATCTTCTAATGCCTCAGGAGGCATGAAATGAGCAGTTCCTGGAGCTGTGGTCATTCGCGACCTTCTTGGGTCTACTAAGCGAGCTGTACCTAGGTCACCAATTTTCCCTTCCATTCCTTTTGAAAGCAAAACATTATTACTCGACAAATCACGATGGATGATGGGTGGATTGCGCGTGTGAAGATATCTAAGCCCTAGTGCAACATCTTTAATAATGGATACCTTTGTTCCTATGGGAACCACTGGATTGTTCTCTAGTAAACTGGTTAGACTGCAATGAAGTCGCTCCATAACTAAACTAGGCGCTCTGGTACCAGGAGGATGATAAATACCAAAGAAACGAACTATATTGGGATGGCGCAGTCGACTACTTTGCTCACATTCACGTAAGAAACTTCTTTTAAACGACTGAAATTCCAGGTCGCCTACTTCATTCATAAAGATGGAGTGAATTTCCTTGACAGCAACTACAATTCCTTCCCATTTGGCTTCAAGGATCCTGCCGTTCGCCCCTCTTCCAATTTGGTTGCCAATTCTGATGTTATCTATCACGTAATCTCGCAGAGTAGGAGGAAAGTCGTTGTCACTGGCCATTTTTCTTCAGTGCATAGGGTCTGTCACGCCGCAGATTGTCACCCGCCACAACTGGTCCCCCGGACCATTTGTGGCAGTTTTTGTTTCAGTGGATGGTCCCCCGGACCAAGTATGGCTTCCACACATTGTCCGCTTCGCCGTAATTGGCCGGTCCCCCCAGTTGTTTCAGTCAGCTGCATAGCACAAGTGGCATATAGCTGTAGCTATATATATAGCTATAACGAGAGCTATAGAAGCAGGTATGAAGCTGCTGGTAACAAGCTTAAACTTATGGACGAAGACGGTTAGCCTCGCGGTCGCGTCGGAGGCCGCGAAAATGCACCGAGCCTTTGTATTTGCAAAAGTAGCAATGTTTATGATGGCTCTAGTTAGATGGTTATACAAAGAATGCTGTGACAATAGCCATGCATGAAAACAGCGCTATATAGCTCAGTAATTACCGGCTGCAAGAAAACTAGCTATAGCTACAGTGCATGCAATCATAGAGGGTATAAGGGTATCAAGACACATGTCAGCGGCCAAGAAACAAAAAATACGCGAAACCAATAAAATACGCGCGGGCGCACCAGTGTGTTATTTATGCGACCGGTCAAGTAGCCGATTTCAGCCTATCATAACTCAACAACTATGGCACCTATTTCTACCAAATCTACATATGTTAGTGTCTTCATATACAGTACCTTACATACCAAATTTGAAAGAAACAGCCCCAGCAGTTCCTGAGATACGAGTCCCTGAAACTCGTCGGATTTTCTTCGTATTTTTCTTCTTCTTCGCACCAAACAATAAAAGCGTACGGAAAATATGTTCTTGTGCACCAATTTCAACGAAATTTGGTGCACAAGTAGCGCTACCTAAACCCCTAAACCCTACATCTCCACAAAATTTGGTACGTTTTGCAGTAAAATTGAGGAAAATATGAGCGATAGTCGATAAAAAATTTAACCGTTTTGTTGACACGCCTACCGGAAAAACTGTTGGTGCTATCGTTCTGAAATTTTTATCAGCCACTAATCTAACATTAAAATTGACCGTTTTGATGGATTTGTAAATCAGAGCAGCATAGCCGATTTTATGATCACGAAAACAAGTAGGTGTAATTTTTGACGAAATTTTTAAAAGAGGCGCTTATATCAATATAGTTGAAATAAGCCGTATTTATAAGTATATATGGTGAGATGACACGCTGAGCCTTGGTTTAGACCTGGTGACAAAGCCTGGTACCCCGTAATTGTAGCAACAATACATCCATACTCTCTAATAGAACAGTCACTAATGTTCTGCATATATGTAACTAATAAATGACCTATTATTTCTAAAAAAGAAGTGAAATCTCAACCAAAAACACCCTGGCTGTAAAAAAAGGAGCGGCCAAGAACTAAAAAAGGCCTGGATAAAAAAGAAGTTAAAACAAAATGGGTGGCCAAGGCCTGTGTAGTGTTACTGCTGATGGAAATAAAATTTTAATAATCACAAGTCAGGCCGCAAAAAATTAACAAATTGATAACTTAATGTTTTGCAGCCTGACTTGTGATTATTAAAATTTTATTTCCATCAGCAGTAACACTACACAGGCCTTGGCCGCCCATTTCAATTTCACTTCTTTTTTATCCAGGCCTTTTTTAAGTGATGAATTAATGTTATTAGCTATGTTATTTCAATCCACTGTACTGTTAATATTCCAGTTTTCATGAAATACGTATACCGGTACAAATTTTAAGACAATCATGTAGATAGCTGCACTGTTGTTTGTACACTGAGACTGAACTATACATGTTTAGTTCTCTGTGCTTCTAATTATTACAGTTAATGTCAAATTGCATGTGAATGTCATCAATGGTATAGCTAAGTATAAAGCTACATGCATCTATCAAAGCATCAGGCTTGCCCCTCAATGCCGTGCATTTCACCTACTCAGTACTACTACTACTACACGTAGAGTGATTTATCATCTTCTTCCTTTCCCTCATGAATAAGTCATGATCTGCAACATGTTGCATTATGTTTGTGTACTTAATAAGTAATTATTTGAGTGGGAATAATAGGTAAAAGTTGGGAATAATTTGTTAGCTGAAGTTTAAAAGAAGAATAGCTATAATATATAGGTAAAATTAAAACTGTGCATAATAGGCACAGCCCTATACTCTGTGTCTACAACAAATTTCCGACATCAAATTGTAACCATAGACACATATATATAGGTATTATAGCTATTCCACTCTTTATGACAACACTATCATAATGTACATATATGCACTGGTACCTGAAGTATGGTATATGAAGGTATGGTATATAAAGGCACTAAAATATGTCAGTTTTGTGGAAATTGGCCCAATGGTTTTTGAGTTGTGGGAGGATACTTGACCAGTTGCATAAATAACACACTTGTGCCCACACAGCTTTCTTGGCTGCTGACACACGACCGTGTGTCTTGATAGAAAACATAAGTGATATTAAAGAGGTATGTTGGCAATTATAATGCTTGTTATAGTACACATGTATCAAAACTCTGGTTATGCATTAGTAGCTATAACATCCCTAACAATCTGGAATGCCCCCAATATTGCACCCAACTGAATCTTCTCTGATGTTCCTGATGCTAGCTGGTACCTGTGACACATACAAGTTGTCACTTAACTATATAGTATAAACAAGGGCAAGTATCTTTGAATATTTTGTAACTATAAATAATTGCACCATGCAGGTATTGTATAGCTACTACACAGCATATGGAAATAATAAAGAGTTTAAAGGGATTGATAAGGAAACAAGGAATAAGATTTTGGCACAAAAGAACACTAAAGATTCTGGCATGAGATAATTGATAAAAGTTTAATCCCTCATGATTTCAGTATATGGTTATAGTAGCTCAGATCAAGCCAAAAGTAGGGATTAAACTTTTATGAATTAGCTATCTTGTGACAGAATCTTTAGTGTTCTCTTGTGCCAAAATCTTATTCCTTGTTTGTATCAATCCCTATTGCCATTTTAAATTTTAAATATATATATATTGGCACTATAGCTACACACAAAAACATCCAAAAACATCACATCTGTTAACAGTATAATTTAATCGTGCCATGTGTTCCGCAAGTGGCTTACATAACTCAAATAACCTCCTAAACTTCTCAGGTATGCAGAGAATTGACAGATCACGGAAATACACATCGTTCAAACGCAAATGGAATCAACTGTACTGTCTTGGCTCACACAGACCTTAGTGAACAACAAAGCCTGTTTGATGGTTTACAACAAATTTTGTGAGTTCTTGCCATTGAAGTTCTCATTCCCACTTCTGTTCCCACTCCTATTTCCCTAGAATTCATTTCTATAAACATGGCCAAGTGGGAATAGTTGTGAAAACACCCTAGAGCATTGAATATCATTAAAGTAAAGGATCTTCAACGAGCAATTGGACATATCCACTTACAATACTTCTTGATTGCATGGCCTCCCCATGATTTGACCTCAGATTTGATCTTCCCTTATGTCTGTGTCACACTATAATCTGACTGTTCTATTAGAGATTTATGGTAAGATACTTAATTAATGTGTCTGCAGAGTTTTATCTTCCTCTATGACTATTGAAATCTTCTGATACACTGAGAATCTTTAATAAGGATTTGTAATTATATCTTGAGCTAGTGCTAAGTTATGCAGGAATTTCACAACAGCAATGCATGGTTTTAGCTACATATAATACATACACTCCTGTGACTTTTATATAATATTATGTTGGTGTGTGTGTGTGTGTGTGCGTGCACGTGTGGGTGTGTGTGTGTGGGTGCATGCGTGTGTGCGTGCGTGTGTTTGCATATACATATGTCTGTGTGTGTATGTATATAACTGCATATGTGTGTGTACATTGCATGCACGTGTGTATATAACAATGGGGTACATGTGTGTATGCGTAAATGTGTATGCATGTTTTGTGTGGAGGGTCAAGTTAACACCTTCTCATGGGGATCCCTGAGCAACAACAAAACTTAAGTTGGCCAATGCTAACAGCAGCTTTTTAAACACATGTTAGTACTTTATAGCAGTTTTCTTGCTTAAAGCTTGCACTTATGTGTTTAGCTCGGCAACTTAGAAGCTAGTACGGTAGTGTTTCTCCCTGAGGTAATGAGGAAGGTTGATGAAAGGCAGTTGTGCCAACGTGACCATGATGATACCTCTTAGGTACCAATATCTGTTATTAAGTAAAACTGTAAAAATGCCAACTTTTAAGGACCATCAGGATATTTTCAGAGTAACGTTAACTATTTTGATAGTATCACTGCTACGTAGCTACATGTTACGTATTAAATCCTCTGAAGGATAATTTATTCTTTAAGATAAATATTGTTAAATACACACATCAGCAACAAATGCTACAGTAAACAATACAGGAGATACGTATATAGCTTTAGTGATATTAACAATTACGAGCAGTTATGGTGACAGTGTTAGTATTAAACAAGTTGTTATTATATCATCATGTTTCTTAGCATAATATGTGCCAGTCAAGCCTCCTATGAAGAAAATATCATTCTCCCTTATATGGACTGATGTACCTAGTAAACACTCAAAGGGGATCCTCCCAACACAATCCCAGGTGTTGGTGTAAGGATTATAGATGTGTATCAATGAAACTGACTGGTATACTAGCTTGTGTATATTTGGTTGCTCAACACGATGAAATCCACCAAAGACGATCAGACGACCTCGATAGCAATAGATGGATAAAGAGGAGTAAGGCATATCAGGTAGTTTGTTCCACACTTGACCACTGCTAGTGTTCTTGTTACTGCTCTGTAGTAATTCTGGTAGAGATGCAGTCACTACACCACAAGTACTAGGACTGTTGTACTTATCATATCCTGCAGCAATGTATAATTTATCATTAACAATCAGAGGAATTGCTAGATACACAACATGTGGTAATTGTTCAACCACACTCCAGTGTGATTTAGTAGTAAACTGACTATGTTCCTCAATGTGAAGCACTTCTATTGCTTTTGTCATAGTCCATGTATCCCAATGTGTTACTCCACCAACTACTATCACTGTTGATCCATGGGATATACTTGAACAGTGAAATCGTGCAGTGGGCATGTTAGGGTATGGAGTAGTCCACTTCCTATTCTCCTCATCCCATAGGAACGCTTTATTGCTGGTCTCATCTACTCCAATATAATCCACCATTCCTCCAATGGCTAACAGCTGCTTCCTGTCAGGTACAGTTACTAGACTGAAACGAACATAAGGTAGTGCTGGTAGTGAAGACCACTGGTTCTTGTTGGAGTCATACATTAAGGGTTTGTAATATGCACCTCTACTACCCAACATTGTTACATACACTTTCCCATCCAGTTCAGCTACAGAGGATGCAAAACACTTTGAAGGCAGATTAGCACATTGTTGCCATGTTAACTTGAGATTGTTCCAGAAATCACTGCTACTCTCATTGACCTGAAACATTACACAAGTAATGATACTGAATGATTATACATTGTTTACTTCAGAGTTGAAACCGGGTCACATTCATGGTGACCCACTAAACCCATTCTTAGAGCTGGTGACCTGGATTAAATTATTTTAAGAAACCATCGAAATATTAATATTAAAATACTACTTTCAATCAATACTTTAATAGAACATGTTTGACTGCTATATTAGAGAGTATTACGAACCTGGTTGTAATTTTTTACCCATTTACGGGTTGACCTGACCTGGTTTCATTCTAATTTACTTACCCTTTTAGGCAATGAGTGAATGTCTGATCTCAGTGTTTCCAACATTACATCTTTATCATGTAGTGCTGTAGTTAGGTGTTGGATTTCAATATCTTTCATCTGTATTCGATTGTAATTCCATTGTATTTCAGCATCTTTACTTTCCAGACTCACATTTTTATCATGTAGAGCATTAGTAAAGTGTTGTATTTCAAAATCCTTTCTTTGTATTTCAGCATCTTTCAGCTGTATTTCTTGCTGCAGTGCAGACACAGTCAACTCATTACTTGAAGTACATTCTGTATCAACCAGCTGACCCTCTAACTGGTCACATACTCTCACTATTGATGGCCTGTTATTGGGAAGGTTACTGAGGCAGTTCTCAATCAATGGGATCAACACATCTGACCTACTTCTGTCTATTCTCTCAAAGTACCGACTGCGTCTCTCAACTTCAGTTCGGCCACCTGTGACTAGACCAGTCTCAGGATTAATGATTACAGCTTGTGAGGGAGTAGGCCACTGATGGGATAATGTGTGGAGCATTACACAACCAAATGAGAACACATCTAATTCTTTACCATAATGAACATTTATACCATCTTCTAATGCCCCAGGAGGCATGAAATGAGCAGTTCCTGGAGCTGTGGTCATTCGCGATTGTCTTCTTGGGTCTACTAAGCGAGCTGTACCTAGGTCACCAATTTTCCCTTCCATTCCTTTTGAAAGCAAAACATTATTACTCGACAAATCACGATGGATGATGGGTGGATTGCGCGTGTGAAGATATCTAAGCCCTAGTGCAACATCTTTAATAATGGATACCTTTGTTCCTATGGGAACCACTGGATTGTTCTCTAGTAAACTGGTTAGACTGCAGTGAAGTCGCTCCATGACTAAACTAGGCACTCTGGCACCAGGAGGATGATAAATACCAAAGAAACGAACTATATTGGGATGGCGCAGTCGACAACTTTGCTCACATTCACGTAAGAAACTTCTTTTAAACGACTGGAATTCCAGATCGCCTACTTCATTCATAAAGATGGAGTGAATTTCCTTGACAGCAAATACAATTCCCTCCCATTTAGCCTCAAGGATTCTACCATTCGCTCCTCTTCCAATTTGGTTGCTAATTCTGATGTTATCTATCATGCAATCTCGTAGAGCAGGAGGAAAGTCATTGTCACTGGCCATTTCCGCTTCCACTCAGTGATTTCGGAATGCTTGTAGGGTCCTATATATAGTACTGGTCCTATCATAGATCCTTAATCTATGGTCCTATATATATAGGCGGCGAGATCGTAGGATGTATGACGAAGCGTAAATTAAACCCAGGTGGCGTAACCAGCTACGTATATAATTGTATTAAACGGATGAGTTCCTCTGCACGACTTCGCCGAATACGGTAGCTTAGAAACAAATAAATGTAGCTTAAACGAGTAGGCTAAATTAAATCAAGTCATGGTTATTACTAGTAACGATGACCTACAATCAGAGATGGGGTCGTTACTTTTACAAAGTAACTAGTTACTAGTTACTCGTTACATTCATCCAATGTAACTAGTTATAGTTACAGTTACTTTCTGTACAAGTAACTAGTTATTTCGTTACTAGTTACAATGTTCTTTGAAATTACGTCACCACGTGACTGGTCACGAGATAACATGCATGTACGTGCATTAATAAGAGTAATTGCCATTAACTGAACGTGATACAAACACGTGCACATGGTTTCTAACTCCTTACTCACGTAAGTTGGTGACTAGCTAGCGACCCATTTTTTAATCTTCGTTACTACTTAGCTAGTTACTTAGTGCGTCATTGAATACCAGGCCTGTGTCTTACTCCCATGGGCCTGCGCATTATCTACGTATGTTGTAACGCAGGCCGGTAACTAGCTATATACAGGGAACATAACTATTGTAATGCGTTAAGTAACGAGTAACTATTGTAGCGAAAGTGACCGCGAGTAACTGGCTATTGTTACGCGTAAAGTACGCCGGAGTAACGATTGTAACGAATTAAGTAACGCGTTACTTTTGTAGCGCGCTATTTGTTGGGCAATTGTAACTAGTTACAAGGCATGTAACGCGTTATATTACTTCGTTACTTGAAAAGTAATATATTACGTAACGCGTTACAATTGTAACGCGTTACCCCCAACTCTGCCTACAATCAAGTACAGTAATACATGTACAGTCATGCGTGCATGTATATATATAGCTATGGCATACATGCATGTACAGTCATGCGTGTATATATAGCTATGACTTATGTTTTGTACACTGCTGAATAGCTAGCTATAACCTATAAGAGTAAAATACATGACTGGATTATAGTGGAATTACAGAAACCATCCCTATAATGGCTTATATCAATTTGAAATGATACTGTAGATCAGTCTTATAGCAAGGGTCCGGCCAACTTGTGGAAATTGAAATTTAACTACAACCATGCACTAATTTTTATGGTAGCTACGTATGATCACTATGATGGAGGGGATAATATAATTTATTTAATTTACCATTGAAAATATTTTATGACGATTAAATATCAAGACTCACGATAGTGAGTCGCGAGGCCAAGAAGAAGCGCAGCAACGCGACCACTGAGTGAGTTATTTACACGTAGCACCGCCCTAAAACTCGCAAACGCTCTAACTAAGCCGCCATTAAAGCTATCGCTTAGTTATTACCTACCCACAACGTTCTTACTATATAGAATCAACAAACCGAGAATGGAGGAAATAGGCGCCAGCATTCCTAAGTACCAGTCATTGCGAGTTTTATGGCGCCCGTTGTGCGACTACGCACGACGAACCATCCTTTCCCGCCCAATTCGCCCGTTTACTAGACAATTAGTACCTTCATTGTTTGAAGAATCAATATCCCGACTTTCGTAGAAATCTATTCAGCCACTCTTCCGATACAGCCTTATAAATGCCTTCCTGTGACCACAAAAATTTTTACGCGGCAGTCGTTTTTTTTTCTTTCTTTCATTTTCATCGCACACTTTTTTCGTGGGCTTGCGGGAGTTTTCGTGAACCCCGGAAGTTTTTTTCAAACTCTCTTTTTATACATTCACTTGTTTGTCTAATAACTCTACTCATTTCTTCATGGATTTCAGCCAAACTTGTATCAGCACTTCTCCTATGTATGCTCTACCTGTCATACTATTATTAGTCTGAAGTAAACACTTGAATGTATTTGAGAAGGGCTATTACACTGCAGGTTGATAGTTGTCATAACTTGGACCCCCTTCAAATGATTTGCATAAACTTTCAGATACACAATCTATATTGATGTATCATTCTGTAGTGAAAGTTAAAAAATAATCTCGGTCTTGAGTTTTTCAAAATTAAGCTTCAAAGTTTAATTTACAATATTGTGTGCTAGGTAAGTACAAGTTATGCCCATGCAGTACTTCTTTGCTGCTTGCTAGTAATAACATCTGTTTACAACATCCTGCAAGGTGTAATAAAAAGTGTGAAACCACTCAGAAGCAATTAGTTTTTAGCTGACTTCTTGAATGACACTAGAAACATTTTTCATAATCTCGGGCTTGAGTTTTTCAAAATTAAGCTTCAAAGTTTAATTTGCAATATTATGTGCTAGGCAAGTACAAGTTATGTCCATGCAGTGCTTCTCTGCTGCTTCAGGGGCGTGGTCAGCCGTTTCTTGATGGTCGGGCAATGGTTCAAGCATGTAACTAAGTATATTGTTATATATTAATGCATACATATGCCCACTTTCACGTGAGCATTTACTTCCTTTGAAAAGTGTATGCACACTATCCTAGCTATGATGTAATGTATAACAAATGCTGCTGCATGAAGCTATAGGTACTCGATCATAAGATCCAGGAAACTATCCAGCGATGATCACGACTATACCAGCTCACGTGCCTCTGGATTACTTGAATGGGCATCTACTAGACATTGAAAATATATATCAGTAATATAATGTTTGAAATAATGTAACCACACAAGATGGCATGTATACACAAGGCCAACAGTAAGGAGGCACCCTGTTTTTCACACAAGTCCTTAATTTTATAACCTGGGTGTTGGGACACGTTTATACATGCATAATTGACCTTGATATCCAGCTGTCTCAAAGCTCCAGTCTGCATGCATGTCGAAGGCTGGAGGATTCATCAGTAATTCTTCTATATGACCCTTGTAAATCAGTGGACAGTCATTGGGCTCACCTGGTCAGGTACTTCGGCATGTACAAACCATTCAATTGCATGTCTTGTATCATAAAATACCTACGGTACCTGCTCACAAAACATGAATCAGGTGGGGCAACAATGGTGATCCACTATGGCGCATCATTGCAGTCCACCATATTTGCGACTCCATTTTAATGTCATTAAACTAATGGATCACGTGACCTTACTTTTGTCACACGACTTGTCACCAGCGTAATAACACTGCCGATACCACTCCTATCAGTGCATGTTAAAAGAAGTAACGTTGATTTTACAATAGCTACATTATATATTTTTAAATCTTGATGGTGGGGCACAGATCAGTGACGTTCGGGCAAATGCCCCACCATGCCCACCCCTAGCTACGCCTCTGCTGCTTGCTAGTAATAACATCTGTTTATGCTTCCAAAAAAGTAGTGATATGCTAAACAAAAACACCCTGGGTGTAAAAAAAGTGCGAGGCCAATCAGAAGCAGCACTGCAAACAGGTGCGACCAAAAACTTTGATATCAGTTGAGGCCAAGAAGTTACTTATCAAAAATTTTTTAACTACTTGAATGACATACAATGGTTTACAGCATATTTTCACAAATATGATTGGCTTTGTTATTTGGCCACCTTTTTCACACCATCATTATTAATAAAGGTGGCCAAGTGACAAAGCCAATCATATTTGTGAAAATATGCTATAAACCATTGTATGTCATTCAAGTAGTTAAAAAAATTTTGATAAGTAACTTCTTGGCCTCAACTGATATCAAAGTTTTTGGTCGCACCTGTTTGCAGTGCTGCTTCTGATTGGCCTCGCACTTTTTTTACACCCAGGGTGTTTTTGTTTAGCTTACAATTACAAGGAAAAGTGCGGACAAACAGAAGGACGGACGGCTTTTCAGCTTTATATTAATAGTATAGATTTCAATTAGTTATAATTAGCTAAGATTTAAGCAACGTGTGCATGGATTTGTGACTATAGCTAAGCATCATAATGTGGAACCGAAAAATTAATATGCAATTTATGACAGATTTTAAGATTTCTAATATTTACATGGATTTCTCAAAAGGTGTACGACAATAAACAGAATCTTATCAAATCAACTTCAGTAGCTAATTGGTTTGTCATCTTTATCTTTCATCTTCTCATCAATATCTTTGAAATTCTTTGATAGCTCCTTAACTACTACTACAGGTATAGAGTGATTTATCATCTTCTCCCTTTCCCTCATGAATAACAGAATAAGTCATGATCTAGCTACAACATGTTGCATATCTCTTTCACTAACATCGTCCTCATCAATTTTCTGCTTTGCTGGTTTCATGCACAGACACGCTTTTTTGACATCTTTATCCTCATCATTTACATGTTCCTCATCTTTATCTCCAGCACAAAGATCATCCTGATCAATTCTTTCTTTGATGGTTTCTTTGCTGCCATAGCTACTAGCTAATAGCTATATATGGCTAGCTATGTGGAGAGCTTTTTTACCCAGTCCTTGTCAGCAGGTTGTTCTTCAACTTGTTTAATTAATAACTGCATGCTACATGCGACTCACTTTTGGGATTGTTTTTTGAGTGGCTTTGCAGGTTCCTGGTCTTCAGCTGACTGTATAGAAGTTGGTCTGCAAAATGTTGCGGTGCCGACCCACAGGAGGAGACTGGAAGTCAGAAAGCTGGAGAGAAAGGTTACTGATGGAACAGAATCTGTATAAAATATTTTTGAAATACTGAAATCTCGTGCATAAGTTTGATTTGTGGATGACCCTCATCTTATAGCTAGCTAGCATGAGGTATATATGTTACAAAACAATATTGGCGACTTAATGACTTCCTAAAAGTTGCCAAAAATGCCATTTTGGCTATTCAGTTTTTTATTTCCTAAATAAAATTGCCATTTTTGATAATTTTTGATAATTTTTGAATAGTTTTTAAAGTTGCCATATTTGACAACTACACAGCACTTTAATATACGTAGCTAGTACTTGCTAATATTGGTAAAAAAATTGGCCCATTATATAGCAGATGACAGTAGCATTGTCGAATTGTGGGAATAATTTTTAGGCTGTTATTGCAAAAATTGGCAATTTCAGGCAAAGCGCTAGCATCACCCCAAACATATTTTGACTAGCTACTTGTGGAATGTGGATGTATATATTTGCCATTTTTGGCAACTTGAGAATGTCTAGCTATAGCTACGTAGCTATATATCATTTTTAGCAACTTGTGGATGTCTATACGTATTTGCTATTTTTGGCAATTTATAGATTTGCTGGTTTTGTCAACTTAAGAATAGCTACCTAGATTTGCCAGTTTTGGTACCTACATAAAGTGGATATCTATTTTGCCTTTTTGGCTATACTTGTGGATGTATTTAACTATTTGCCATTTTTGCACCTACATACATAGTATCTATACCTGCCATTTTTGGTAACTTATAAATGTCTATAATAATTATTTGCTATTTTTGGCACCTTTGAAGCTGCCAAAATTGTTACCACTTGCTTATGAGAATCAAGCTCAGGAAGACCCAACATTACCTCTGATCAATGGCAGTGCACATACTGACAGAGTTTTGATCAAAGATAAAAAAGCTCGAGACTTGCTACTCAAGTACGTATTCTGGCTACAGGAGAGACAGAAAACCTATGTATGTACTATTAGCTACTTGCCCTCAAATGCTTACAATCAAATTGATGCAACTTGTTAAATTGCCTTGTTCAGATGATTTTGTATCACTTGCTCAACTACTAGATAGCTAGCTAGATTAGAAGAATATCGTGGGAGAACAGCACCAAAGTGGCCATACAGGAATTTTAATCTGAAATTGCAAGAAATTTTCCAGCTATATAGCGGAATGATGCAGATTGCTGGTTGTGAGCATACACTATATGCACTTTGTACAATCACTAAAAATCCATTGATAGATTTTTTCATCTGAAATTTTGTGGAAAATATCTGAAAAGCACCTAGCTATTAGCTATTAGCTACATCTTTTCTCATGTTAGCTATGCCAGAAACATTCTGATGATGAGATTTATAGGGAGGTATTGGATGTACGTATTAAGTCACATTTACAAACCCCATTTAAAATTCAACCACCAGATCCAACTTGTTATCCTCAACCAGACTCGGCAAATTGTCTCAAGTTTATATACCACAGTTACATGGAAATGCTGTATATGATCATGAGAAAGATATGTCAAGAACAGTATAGTATATATCTGAAACTGATACATGTCACAAAAGAAGTTCCAAACATCTCACCCTTATACCAGCACCAGGAATTTTACTATTTAGCTAGCTATTCCTCATGCAGTGTGCTATGGATTTGAAATTTTCACACAATGTGAATCTCCATGTCATCCATTTCAAACCTTTAAAACTCGATTTTTGCAGCCTCCTGGTATGATTACATGTATAAACAATGCATGCATGCAGTCTGCATTGATACTGCCTAAACAGAGAGCCATCATTCTTCAAAAACACTTCATTTTATTTTATGTGGATCATTTCACTAGGGAAGATATATTGGATGTTCTTCTGGTTATAGCTACTACTGTTTGGATGAATACTGCACTATGGAGATAAAAGCAATCAATTCACAGCTGGTAAACAAACAGACAAATTCTGGTCTACAACAGATAAAAGGACAGCTTGCATACATAAATCATCTTTTCATTTAAAATAGCTACATAGTGTCTTGCTATGAAGAAATCAGTACCAAGTTGAAGCATTCAAACTATCAGCTATGACCTCATTTGCAAATCATTTATGTAGCTGCATAGCTACGTACAAGTGTACCATTTTGTATAGTTACCAATTATCTACATGTGATTGATTCGCAAAAATCGTGCCTCGCAAATAACATCCACTATACGGTGGCTAGTTGCCAAATTTGGCCCCCCTAAAATAGCCATTATTGGAAATTAGAACAAGAAATTAAGAACAAAGACTTCTGAGGAAACAAGTACATACAGTATAACTTAATAGTAGCTATATAGTGTGGTATTTTCAGTGATTTGTAAAAGCTAGCTATGTCTTTTGAATTCATACATAAAACTAAAATTTAAAAATAAAACTTTTGGTATACCAAAAGTATACCAAAATCTAAAAGTAATTTTGGTAAAAAACCAAAACTAAAACTAAAACTAAATTTTAATACCAAAACAACACTACTGCTGATGGAAATAACTTTCTATGATAATCACTTAAATAAGGTTTTGCAGCCTGAATTGTGATTATTAAAATTTTATTTCCATCAACAGTAGCTAACACTACACAGGCCTTGGCCTTTCACTTCTTTTTTGTGTAGGCCTTTTTTAGTTCTTAAGCTTGTTTTTTACAGCCAGGATGTTTTTAGTTGAGACTTCATTTCCTTTTTTTAAGAAATAACAGGTCAACATATACAGTAGCTATTAGTTAGCTAATAGCTATGGCTATGTTATACTGCTCAAAAGCTGAAAAGAGCCAAAAAGTGACGACGACTAAAAAAACTTAGTATCTGCAAAACTACACTTCTAAACATGTCTTGGTGTCTTGGGATGAGTTATGGAATCTGATTACAGTAGTTTAACTGTTAGATTGTGGTGTAAGGTAGTCAAAGAATTTTCCCAAAGAAGAAGAGGAGGAGTGAGTAAACTCTGGCAGACATGCACATCCAAAATAAGAGATGATAGATATTATGATGCTGATACATGGGATGTAAAATGGCTTGTGGCATGTGCTGAGAAGGTGAAGCCTTCTGCAATCTTCCCCTGATGGTTTGGTCAAAGAGAGTGCCTAGCAGTATATTTGCTGGGCTCCCAAGAGTTGATATGGCAATTCCTTGCAGCTTTGGGCTCTCTGGGTGTTGCTTCTTTCGACTGATGCTGCTAAAGATGATCTGTTACACTCAGCTGTCAACCTCACAATGAACTACCCTCCAAATTACCTGATGCTCCAGCCCTCTTACTGTACAGCCTTCTCTTGTACTACAGCTTTAAATTCTTTTCAATGAGGCACCTCTCTTGATGGTTCTGCTCTTCATTCCCAGTGCCTTTTGGATGCCATTTGTGGGTGCTCTTGTGGTAGAGATAATTTGGAGACCGCAGTGGCCATGGCCCTACATATGCAAATACACCAGCAGATGCGGGTTTATACAATATAGTTTTCATACTCTTCTTCAAGATGACAGTGGCTGTAGAAGGGTACAATGGTGCACTTCTTATTTGGATTGTCCAGGCAATGTTTGTCATCTAAGGCCAAACAAAGTTAAAAATATGTTTCTGGTCCTCCTGCCTGGTCATTTTTGCCAAGCAGTAAAACATTATTTTATAAACCGTACAAATATTCTCATGGATTCAATGTAAAAAAACTTATACAAATTTTGTAATGAATGAAAGATTGTGTATATAATCAATAATAGTAACCCATTTTTAAATTGACAAAATTTAAAATAAAAGGCCTGGTCACCTCAAGGTTTCTTTCAGGATTTTAGCCAAGGGGGGTCAATATGAGGTATAACGGGGCAATGTGGTATGATCCTCCTGGAAACAAACTAGGGGATCCAGGAGTATACTCCGTGATAAGGAGCACATAGTTAAAGTGGGGCCTTATTGTGTAACAAGCTAGATGATTGTATGTTTTAATGTGCGAAGCACAATCAGCATGCTAGGGCTAAGGGGTCTGGGGGCATGCCCTCCAGAAATTTTTTGAAAAATAGATGCTCTGAGATTGAAACCGAGGGCATTTCAGAGTCAAAATATAAAATCAAAATAGCTGTGAAAGCAAAAGCGATCTCTAACTGTAAACATCATTATGGCATGGAGAACATGCATGGGCGCTGTTGTTAACATTAAATTTTATTATATATAGCATAACTGTTAAAGATTCCACTGGTACCTGAGGTACGGTATATGAAGGTATGGTATATAAAGGCATCAAAATATGTGGAAATCAGCCCAATGGTTTTTTAGTTGTGGGAGGTTACTTGACCAGTTGCATAAATAACACACTTGTGCCCACGCATCTTTCTTGGCTGCTGACACACGACTGTGTGTCTTGATAGAAAACATAAGTGATATTAATATAAAGAGGTATGTTTTTGGCAATTATAATGCTTGTTATAGTACACATGTATCAAAACTCTGGTTATGCATTAGTAGCTATAACATCCCTAACAATCTGGAATGCTCTCAATACTGCACCCAACTGAATCTTCTCTGATGTTGCTGATCCTAGCTGGTACCTGTGACACATACAAGTTGTCACTTAACTATATAGTACAAACAAGGGGAAAATGAATTTCAAGTATCTTTTGCAACTATAAATAATTGCACCATGCAGGTATTGTATAGCTACTACACAGCATATGGAAATAATAGGAAGTTTAAAGGGGTTGATAAGGAAACAAGGAATAAAATTTTGGTGCAAAAGAACACTAAAGATTCTGGCATGAGATAATTGATAAAAGTTTAATCCCTACTGTTGACTCATGATTTCAGTGTGGTTAGTAGCTCAAATCAAGCCAAAAGTAGGGATTAAACTTTTATGAATTGACTCGTGGCAGAATCTTTAGTGTTCTCTTGTGCCAAAATCTTATTCCTTGTTTGTATCAATCCCTATTGCCATTTTAAATTTTAAATATATATATATTGGCACTATATAGCTACACACAAAAACATCCAAAAATATCACATCTGTTAACAGTATAATTTAATCGTGCTATGTGTGCCGCAAGTGGCTTACATAACTCAAATAACCTCCTAAACTTCTCAGGTATGCAGAAAATTGACAGATCACGGAAATTAGGGCTGCGCCTAATATGCTGGCACAATTTTGGGAATAATAGGAAATGAAAAGAATTAAGAATTATGCTGGAATAATAGGGAATTATGCTGGAATAATAGGGAATTATACTGGAATAATAAGGCAAATTATTATTATGCTACACTATAAACCTGCCATAAACTACAAAACACTCACTTGTAAACTCTCTAGTAGCTATCTCTGATAAAAGTTAAAAACCGCTGCTGCAAAGTCTAACATGTGGCTTAGATTATGTAAACTTAAACCCACAATCAAATATTTCTCGTGTCCATGACAACTTCAAATGCTGTAGAGGGCCTATTCTTGCATAATAAATGTTATGTTGTGTACTTAATAAGTAGGATATTGTAATTGTTTAAGGGAATAATTTAGGAATAATAGGTAAACTTTAAAAGAAATTCTCAAAAGAATAATAGGTACGTAAAATTAAAAGCATAATAGGCGCAGCCCTAACGGAAATACACATCGTTCAAACGCAAATGGAATCAACTGTACTGTCTTGGCTCACACAGACCTTAGTGAACAACAAAGCCTGTTTGATGGTTTACAACAGATTTTGTGAGTTCTTGCCATTGAGGTTCTCATTCCTACTTCTGTTCCCACTCCTATTTCCCTAGAATTCTCATCTACCCATTTCTATAAACATGGCCAAGTAGGAATAGTTGTAAAACCACCCTAGAGCATTGAATATCATTAAAGTAGCTAAAGGATTCATCAATGAACAATTGAACATCTCCACTTACAATACTTCTTGATTGCATGGCCTCCCCATGATTTGACCTCAGATTTGATCTTCCCTTATGTCTGTGTCACGCTATAATCTGACTGTTCTATTAGAGATTTATGGTCAGATACTTAATTAATGTGTCTGCAGAGTTTTATCTTCCTCTATGACTACTGAAATCTTCTGATAGACTGAGACACTTTAATAAGGATTTGTAATTATATCTTGAGCTAGTGCTAGGTTATGCAGGAATTTCACAACAGCAATGCATGGTTTTAGCTATATACATATAATATGCACACTCCTGTGATTTTTATATAATTATGTTGGTGTGTGTGCGTGTATGTGCGTGCGTGTGTGGGTGTGTGTGTGTGTGCGCGCGCATATACGTACGTCTGTGTGTGTGTATACATTGCATGCATGTGTGTATATAACAATGGGGTACATGTGTGCACGCATTAATGTGTATGCATGTTTTGTGTGGAGGGTCAAGTTAACGCCTTCTAATTCTCATGGGGATCCCTGAGCAACAGCAGAACTTAAGTTGGCCAATGCTAACAGCAGCTTTTAAAACATGTGTTAGTACTTTATAGCAGTTTTCTTGCTTAAAGCTTGCATTTATGTGTTTAGCTTGGCAACTTAGAAGCTAGTACGGTAGCGCTTCTCCCTGAGGTATTGAGGAAGGCTGATGAAAGGCAGTTGTGCCGACGTGACCATGATGATACCTCTTAAGTACCAATATCTGTTATTAAGTACGTAAAACTGTAAAAATTCCTACGTACTTTTAAGGACCATCGGGATATTTTCAGAGTAAGTTAACTATCGTGATAGTATCGCTGCTACGTAGCTACATGTTACGTATTAAATCCTCTGAAGGATAATTTATTCTTTAAGATAAATATTGTTAAATACACACATCAGCAACAAATGCTACAGTAAACAGTACAGGAGATACGTAGCTATAGTGATATTAACAATTATGAGCAGTTATGGTGACAGTGTTAGTATTAAACAAGTTGTTATTATATCATCACATTTCTTAGCATAATATGTGCCAGTCAAGCCTCCTATGAAGAAAATTTCATTCTCCCTTATATGGACTGATGTACCTAGTAAATATTCATAGGGGATCTCCCCAACACAATCCCAGGTGTTGGTGTAAGGATTATAGATGTATATCAATGGAACTGACTGGTATACTAGCTTGTGTATATTTGGTTGCTCAACACGATGAAATCCACCAAAGACAATCAGACGACCTCGATAACAATAGATGGATAAAGAGGAGTAAGGCATGTCAGGTAGTTTGTTCCACACTTGACCACTGCTAGTGTTCTTGTTACTGCTCTGTAGTAGTTCTGGTAGAGATGCAGTCACTACACCACAAGTACTAGGACTGTTGTACTTATCATATCCTGCAGCAATGTATAATTCATCATTAACAATCAGAGGAATTGCTAGATACACAACATGTGGTAACTGTTCAACCACACTCCAGTATGATTTAGTAGTAAACTGACTATGTTCCTCAATGTGAAGCACTTCCACTGCTCTTGTCATAGTCCATATATCCCAACATGTTACTCCACCAGCTACTATCACTGTTGATCCATGGGATATACTTGAACAATGAAATCGTGCAGTGGGCATGTTAGGGTATGGAGTAGTCCATTTCCTATTCTCCTCATCCCATAGGAACACTTTATTACTGACCTCCATTATTTTCCATCATTCCTCCAATGGCTAACAGCTGCTTGCTGTCAGCTATAGTTACTAGCCTGAAACGAACATAAGGTAGTGCTGGTAGTGTAGACCACTGGTCCTTGTTGGAGTCATACATTAAGGGTTTGTAATATGCACCTCTACTACCCAACATTGTTACATACACTTTCCCATCCAGTTCAGCTACAGAGGATGCAAAACACTTTGAAGGCAGATCAGCACATTGTTGCCATGTTAACTTGAGATTGTTCCAGAAATCACTGCTACTCTTATTGATCTGAAACATTACACAAGTAATGATACTGAATGATTGTACATTGTTTACTTCAGAGTTGAAACCGGGTCACATTCATATATGGTGACCCACTAAACCCATTCTTAGAGCTGGTGACCTGGATTAAATTGTTTTAAGAAACCATCGAAATATTAATATTAAGGGGGCTCAACACTATTAGCATATGGCTTCACATATCCGCATGGTTGAGCAGGCGCTAATAACATAATTTGCTAATTAGATCAATTAGTACCAATTATTGAAGCAGCTGTAGCGAAAGAAGCGAAATCGTTCGTGGCTACATAATACTCCTTCCTTTGCAAAATAAGCCAAAACATGATAGCAATTCGGGTAAGTACCATTATAAATACTATGAACTACTAAACCCTATGAACTGTAAACAACTTTCCCGTAAACTACCGCTTATTCATTGGGTTACGGAATTTTTGTGGTTTGGTATATAATCGGGCGCGCCCAGCTATTACACTTGTTCACAAAAATTTAAACTAGTCCGTGATTTTCTATCCGAAAGATATCAAATTTTTATCGGAAAGGCATCGATAAATTTGCTACAAAACAGCGTTTGTCGATTTTTGATAGCTGATTCAGGCGAGAAATGGCGTCCACGCAAATATGAGGTAAGATAATGTTAAAAAACCTGAATGTTAGAATCTGCTAAACAAGAAAGGCTACTCACAAATCTATTTCGCTCTTTTGTAGGTATAACAATAATGTGTGTAATATTACAAAATTAGGACTCTGTAGCAAAATCCATGGCTCTAGTTCCAATTTGAGCAATTATTTTGTAACTTCGGATTACAAGGAGTTTGATCTTCGGGTTTGCACCAAACTGTAGAGGATGAGCAGCGTATTCTTCATAGGTAAAATGGTATTAATCACTAGGATTGTCTTAGAGATATGAAGCATTTAAATTTTCAAGTGAAGCCATATGCTAATAGTGTTGAGCCCCCTTAACATACTACTTTCAATCAATACTTTAATATAACATATTGACTGCTATATTAGAGAGTATTACGAATCTGGGCATATCCGGGTTTTTGACCCATTTACGGGTTGACCTGACCCGGTTTCATTCTGATTTACTTACCCTTTTAGGCAATGAGTGAATGTCTGATCTCAGTGTTTCCAACATTACATCTTTATCATGTAGTGCTGTAGTTAGGTGTTGGATTTCAATATCTTTCATCTGTATTCGATTGTAATTCCATTGTATTTCAGTATCTTTTCTTTCCAGACTCACATCTTTATCATGTAGAGCATTAGTTAAGTGTTGTATTTCAAAATCTTTTCTTTGTATTTCAGCATCTTCCTGTTGTATTTCTTGCTGCAGTGCAGACACATTACTTGAAGTACATTCTGTATCAACCAGCTGACCCTCTAACTGGTCACACACTCTCACTATTGATGGCCTGTTATTGGGAAGGTTACTGAGGCAGTTCTCAATCAATGGGATCAACACATCTGACCTACTCCTGTCTATTCTATCGAAGTACTGACTGCGTCTCTCAACTTCAGTTCGGCCACCTGTGACTAGACCAGTCTCAGGATTAATGATCACAGCTTGTGAGGGAGTAGGCCACTGATGGGATAATGTGTGGAGCATTACACAACCAAGTGAGAACACATCTAATTCTTTACCATAATGAACATTTATACCATCCTCTAATGCCTCAGGAGGCATGAAATGAGCAGTTCCAGGAGCTGTGGTCATTCGCGATTGTCTTCTTGTATCTATTAAGCGAGCTGTACCTAGGTCACCAATTTTCCCTTCCATTCCTTTTGAAAGCAAAACATTATTACTCGACAAATCACGATGGATGATGGGTGGATTGCGCGTGTGAAGATATCTAAGCCCTAGTGTAACATCTTTAATAATGGATACCTTTGTTCCTATGGGAACCACTGGATTGTTCTCTAGTAAACTCGTCACACTGCAGTGAAGTCGCTCCATGACTAAACTAGGCACTCTGGCACCAGGAGGATGATAAATACCAAAGAAACGAACTATATTGGGATGGCGCAGTCGACTACTTTGCTCACATTCGCGTAAGAAACTTCTTTTAAACGACTGGAATTCCAGATCGCCTACTTCATTCATAAAGATGGAGTGAATTTCCTTGACAGCAACTACAATTCCTTCCCATTTAGCCTCAAGGATTCTACCATTCGCTCCTCTTCCAATTTGGTTGCCAATTCTGATGTTATCTATCACGCAATCTCGTAGAGCAAGAGGAAAATCGTTGTCACTGGCCATTTCCACTTCCATTTCGTAATGCTTGTAGGGTCCTATACAGTACTGGTCCTATCATAGATCCTTAATCTATGGTCCTTTATATATAGGCGAGGTCGTAGGATGTATGACGAAGCGTAAATCCCGGGCGGCGTATTAAACTTACCAGCTAATTCAAACGCGGTATCCATGTAGCCGGAATGCGTTCCTCAGTCTGCACGACTTCGCCGAATACGGTAACTTCCCGGGTAGCTTAGAAACAAATAAACGTAGAGTAAAGCATCGGTATTCGGCCACCATCTATATTCGGACGCAATTGCTCGTAACTTATGAGGAGTATTTAAATACCTGGCATGTCCTTGGACACTTCAGGGTTGTGCAAGCTTGTACACAAAAAATCAGACTTCTATGAATCTTCATCTAGGAGCAACGAGCCTATAAGTGAGCCGTCCGAAAACATCTTTAATCGGAAAAATAAATCAACTTCCGGACAGCTCTTGCCACTTGTCTGTCTTCAAGCCAACCAATTCTTCGTTGCGTTCGTATGAAAGGGCAACTCTTCTACTTTCTAAATATATATAGTTTATTTAATTTAAATCCTTCTGATTATGAATTACAAACAAAAGAAACCGGAGTGTCAGCGGATCAGTAATCGGACGCACGTGATTCCCTAAAAATATTGAAAAATCAGCCATTTGAATTCACGCTGGGCGTTTTTGCGTAATAAAAGTTGTTCTATCTTGTAGAAAAACTCTCCTGCTATCTACTGATATATAGTTTTCAACTGTTGCTTTATACATTAACAAAAATTGCACTGATTTAATAATAAAACCCAAAAACTCCCCCACGAATTAAGCATCAAAAGGAAATCAAAAGGCCCTAATCACGTGGGTCTGAAGAGTTGTGGAAACGTGTGATATTAATTAATAGTTGGCAGGTAACTTCAGTAATATTAGCGTAAATAAAGAAAACTATTTATCAGTAGATAGCAGGAGAGTTTTTCTACAAGATAGAACAACTTTTATTACGCAAAAACGCCCAGCGTGAATTCAAATGGCTGATTTTTCAATATTTTTAGGGAATCACGTGCGTCCGATTACTGATCCGCTGACACTCCGGTTTCTTTTGTTTGTAATTCATAATCAGAAGGATTTAAATTAAATAAACTATATATATTTAGAAAGTAGAAGAGTTGCCCTTTCATACGAACGCAACGAAGAATTGGTTGGCTTGAAGACAGACAAGTGGCAAGAGCTGTCCGGAAGTTGATTTATTTTTCCGATTAAAGATGTTTTCGGACGGCTCACTTATAGGCTCGTTGCTCCTAGATGAAGATTCATAGAAGTCTGATTTTTTGTGTACAAGCTTGCACAACCCTGAAGTGTCCAAGGACATATCAGGTATTTAAATACTCCTCATAATTTACGAGCAATTGCGTCCGAATATAGATGGTGGCCGAATACCGATGCTTTACTCTAGCTTAAACAAGTGGGCTAAATTAAATCAAGTCATGGTTATTATTTAGTAACGATGACCTACAATCAAGTACAGTCATGCATGTATCATGATATAGCTATGGCTTTTGTTTTGTACACTGAAATAGCTCAGTATAACTGATCCGGCAAGCCTGAGAGTTAAAATACATGACTGGATTATAGTGGATTTACAGAAACCATCCCTAATGGCTTATATCAATTTGAAATGATATTGTAGATCAGTCTTATAGCGAGGGGTCGCCAACTTGTGTCGTACGCCTTTTGAGAAACCCAACAAGAAATCCATGTAAATATCAGAAATCTTAAAATCTGTCATAAATTGCATATTTTTGGTTCCACATTATGATGTTTATAGTCACTGCCTACGTCAAGACATGTGAATCCTCACATTGCCTAAATCTTAGCTACCTATTTTAATTGTAATTGAAATCTACTATAATTATAAAGCTGAAAAGCCGTCCGTTCTTCTGTTCGTCCGCAATTTTCCTGTAAATTGTACTATTTAATCGTTATAAAATATTTTCAATGGTAAATTAAATAAATTATATCCCCTCCATCATAGCTACCATAAATATTAGTATATGTAATAGGATGGGGTGCTGTAGTATTTGGAATTAATTGCGCGAGTAATGCAGACAAAAAATTGTAATAGTACGAGGCGAAGCCGAGCACTATTACAGTTTTCTGCCTGCATTACGAGTGCAATTAATCCAAATACTACAGCAACCCATACTGTTACAAATTAATCTAACTTGTTTTAGTGTAACTTGGTGTGCTAGTGAAGAGGTGTGGTGATTTAACATGTGCCACTGAAACAAAATATTACAAGCGTTGGCAACAGTGTACTGGTGTAGTATCCATGTGTAGTGGGTGTGTCTTTGAAATGCCATTGCCTGATAGTATCGCTAATAACTGATATCCCAGAACTTGCTGGCAAGCTTGTTGGGATGTTTTTGTCGGCTGCCCATTAATTAGTGAAACAAGAAGAAAAGCGGTTAGTACAGGCCTGTTGAGCAGTTGAGAAATTAAAAGGAAGCTGAAAATGAATTTAGTAATTGTAATTATTGTGCACCAGTGATAACAATTTGTATTTGTAATGTCAACAAATTAGCCAATTAGAGGCGTATTACAGTTTTTGTTTGAGCAAGGTATCAAAAAGTGTAATAGCGTTTCTATTGGCTATTTACTGTAGTATTACAAAATAATGCATACGAGCTGTATCAGGTGTTTTCTATGTAAACTGTAATATCTACATGTTGGATTATAGTATTTTAATAGCTAGCTAAATTTTAAATTAAATAAACAGAATCTTATCAAATCAACTTCAGTAGCTAATTGGTTTGTCATCTTTATCTTTCATCTTCTCATCAATATCTTTGAAATTCTTTGATAGCTCCTTAACTACTCTACTACTACTACTACTACAGGTATAGAGTGATTTATCATCTTCTCCCTTTCCCTCATGAATAACAGAATAAGTCATAATCTATAGCTACAACATGTTGCATATCTCTTTCACTAACATCGTCCTCATCAATTTCCTACTTAGCTGGTTTCATGTGCAGAGACGCTTTTATAACATCTTTATCCTCATCATTTACATGTTCTTCATCTTTATCTCCAGCACGAAGATCATCCTGATGAATTCCTTCTTTGAGGGTTTCTTTATATACTGCCATACTAGCTAGCTAGCTATGTGGAGAGCTTCTTTACCCTTATCAGCAGGTTGTTCTTAATTAATAACTGCTACATGTGACCCACTTTTGGGATTGTTCTTTAAGTGGCTTTGCAGGTAGGCCTGCATCAAACATGCCGGCATAATTTATTAAAAGCATGCATAATAGGCTTACCTGCTATGCTGGCATAATGCTGACATTTTTTTAGTAGATGGCGCTCCATGTGACAGCAGACACAGCAACACGTACAGCTGTTGCAAAGTTCGTGATGATGATATAGCAGTAGTACGTATATACATACGTAGCTTCAGCAGCCTTCCATGGGTAGTTACGTACGTATACGTATATACTGTATAGTACATTGTGGCACGTGTCACTGAGATGGTGAGTTGTAATTAAAGCCATAGTACAGTTGTAACTATAGTACACAGTTAATGCAACTAACTCAAAGCTGTATACACAGTTAATAGAGTTAATTATGTGTATACATAACTCAACTGTTAGCACAATTGAGCATAATACGTAAGAAAGAGTCCAAGCATAATAGGGGAAATTTTTGGGAATTCCCAAAAGCATTTTAGGCAAATTTTCGAGCATAATTGAAGCAGGCCTACTAAAGCCATACAGGAGTTTTTTTCTGAAATTGCAAGAAGTTTTCCAGCTAGTGGAATGGTGCAGATTGCTAGTTGTAAGCAAACATATGATACACTTTGTATACAATCACTAAAAATCCATTGATAGATTCTTTCATCTGAAAATCATTTGTGGAAAAAGTATCTGAAAAGCACCTATTATTATATCTTTTCTCATGTTATCTATGAGGCATTGCCATAAACATTCTGATGATGAGATTTCTAGGGAGGTATTGGATGTATTAAGTCACATTTACAAACCCTATTTAAAATTCAACCACCAGATCCAACTTGTTATCCTCAACCAGACTCGGCAAATTGTCTCAAGTTTATATACCACAGTTACATGGAAATGCTGTATATGATCATGAGAAAGATATGTCAAGAACAGTATAGTATATATCTGAAACTGATATATGTCACAAAAGAAGTTCCAAACATCCTACCCTTATACCGGCACCATGCAGGAATTTTACTATTTAGCTATTCCTCATGCAGTGTGCTATGGATTTGAAATTTTAACACAATGTGAATCTCCATGTCATCCATTTCTAATCTTTAAAACTCGATTTTTGTAGCCTCCTGGTATGACTATAAACAATGCATGCATGCAATCTGCATCGATACTGCATGCCTAAACAGAGAGCCATCATTCTTCAAAAACACTTCATTTTATTTTATGTGGATCGTTTCACTAGGGAGGACACATTGGACGTTCTTCTGGTTATAGCTATTACCGTTTGGATGAATACTGCACTATATATGGAGATAAAAGCAATCAATTCACAGCTGGTAGCTAAACAAACAGACAAATTCTGGTCTGCAACAGATAAAAGGACAGCTTGCATACATAAATCATCTTTTCATTTAAAATAGCTATACATAGTGTCTTGCTATGAAGAAATCAGTACCAAGTTGAAGCATTCAAACTATCAGCTATGACCTCATTTGCAAATCATTTATGTAGCTGCATAGCTACGTACAAGTGTACCATTTTGCATAGTTACCAATTATCTACATATGATTGATTCGCAAAAATCGCGCCTCGCAAATAACATCCGCTATACGGTGGCTAGTTGCCAAATTTGGCCCCCCTAAAATAGCCATTATTGGAAATTAGAACAAGAAATTAAGAACAAAGACTTCTGAGGAAACAAGTACATACAGTATAACTTAATAGTAGCTATATATAGTGTGGTATTTTCAGTGATTTGTAAAAGCTAGCTATGTCTTTTGAATTCATACATTACCAATACTAAAACTAAAATTTAAAAATAAAACTTTTGGTATACCGAAAGTATACCAAAATCTAAAAGTAATTTTGGTAAAAAACCAAAACTAAAACTAAAACTAAATTTTAATACCAAAACAACACTACTGCATGCTGATGGAAATAACTTTCTATGATAATCACTTAAATAAGGTTTTGCAGCCTGAATTGTGATTATTAAAATTTTATTTCCATCAGCAGTAGCTAACACTACACAGGCCTTGGCCTTTCACTTCTTTTTTGTCTAGGCCTTTTTTAGTTCTTAAGCTTGTTTTTTACAGCCAGGATGTTTTTAGTTGAGACTTCACTTCCTTTTTTTAAGAAATAACAGGTCAACATATACAGTAGCTATTAGTTAGCTAATAGCTATGGCTATGTTATACTGCTCAAAAGCTGAAAAGAGCCAAAAGTGACAATGACTAAAAAACTTAGTATCTGCAAAACTACACTTCTAAACATGTCTTGGTGTCTTGGGATGAGTTATGAAATCTTGATTATAGTAGTTTAACTGTTAGATTGTGGTGTAAGGTAGTCAAAGAATTTACCCAACCAGAAGAGGATGAGTGAGTAAACTCTGGCAAACATGCACATCCAAAATAAGAGATGATAGACATTATGATGCTGATACGTGGGATGTAAAATGGCTTGTGACATGTGCTGAAAAGGTGAAGCCTTCTGCAATCTTCCCCTGATGGTTTGGTCAAAGAGAGTGCCCAGCAGTATATTTGCTGGGCTTAGGCATGTGTCTATTATGCTAGAATAATTTTGGGAATAATCGGATGAAAAAAGAATTGAGAATAATTCCGGAATAATAGGATATTTTAGTTTACATTGTGTTATAGACTAACACTTGTAGTTTAAAAGTACAAGAAACTTACTTTATAATCACTGATATATTTAAAATCAAGGCGGTTGTCTTGTTTTCCAAGCCATTATACACTCACACTTATATAAATTTAAACCCACAATCAAATATTTCTCGTATCTATGGCGACATCTGAGGAAATCTTTTGCTGCTGACAGCTTTTATACTTAATTTTAAGGTAATTATTTGTTGTAATATAATTTGTACTAGCAAGTTTGGTTAAAAGTGCAATTTTTGTGGGAATAATAGGTGATTTTAAAAAGAATTTCCGGAAAGAATAATAGGTAAATTTAAAAGCATAATAGACTTAAGCCTAGCTGGGCTCTCAAGAGTTGGTATGGCAATGCCTTGCAGCTTTGGGCTCTCTGGATGTTGCTTCTTTCGACTGATGCTGCTAAAGATGATCTGTTACACTCAGCTGTCATCCTCACAATGAACTACCCTCCAAATTACCTGATGCTCCAGCCCTCTTACTGTGCAGCTTTCTCTTGTACTACAGCTTTACATTCTTTTCAATGAGGCACCTCCCTTGATAGTTCTGCTCTTCATTCCCAGTGCCTTTTGGATGTCATTTGTGAGTGCTCTTGTGGTAGAGATAATTTGGAGACATATGCAAATACACCAGCAGATGGTTTATACAATATAGTTTTCATGCTCTTCTTCAAGATGACAGTGACTGTAGAAGGGAACAATGGTGCACTTCTTATTTGGATCGTCCAGGCAATGTTTGTCATCTAAGGCCAAACAAAGTTAAAAATATGTTTCTGGTCCTCCTGCCTGGTCATTTTTGCCAAGCAGTAAAACATTATTTATAAACCGTACAAATATTCTCATGGATGCAATGTAAAAAACTTTATAATGAATGAAAGATTGTGTATATATAATCAATAACAGTAACCCATTTTTTAAATTGACAAAATTTAAAATAAGAGGCCTGGTCACCTCAATGTTTCTTTCAGGATTTTAGCCAAGGGGGTTCAAAACGAGGTATAACGAGGCAATGTGGTATGATCCTCCTGGAAGCAAACTAGGGGATCCAGGAGTATACTCCGTGATAAAGAGCACATAGTTAAAGTGGGGCCTTATTGTGTAACAAGCTAGATGATTGTATGTGTTAATGTGCAAAGCACAATCAGCATGCTAGTGCTAAGGGGTCTGGGGGCGTGCCCCCCAGAAAATTTTTGAAAAATAGATGCTCTGAGATTGAAACCAAAGGTATTTCAGAGTCAAAATATAAAATCAAAATAGCTGTGAAATCAAAAGCAATCTCTAACCATTATGGCATGGAGAACATGGGCGCTGTTAACATTAAATTTTATTATGTATAGCGTAACCGTTAAAGATTCCAGTGGTACCTGAGGTATGGTATATGAAGGTATGGTATATAAAGGCATTAAAATATGTCAGTTTTGTGGAAATCGGCCCAATGGTTTTTTAGTTGTGGGAGGCTACTTGACCAGTTGCATAAATAACACACTTATGCCCACGCATCTTTCTTGGCTGCTGACACACGACCGTGTGTCTTAATAGAAAACATAAGTTAATATAAAGAGGTATGTTTTTGGTGATTATAATGCTTGTTATAGTACACATGTATCAAAACTCTGTTTATGCATTAGTAGCTATAACATCCCTAACAATCTGGAATGCTCCCAATACTGCACCCAACTGAATTTTTTCTGATGTTCCTGATGCTAGCTGGTAGCTATGTACCTGTGACACATAACTACAAGTTGTCATTTAACTATATAGTATAAACAAAGGGAAAATGAATTTCAAGTATCTTTGAATATTTTGCAACTATAAATAATTGCACCATGCAGGTATTGTATAGCTACTACGCAGCATATGGAAAATTGGAAATAATAGAAAGTTTAAAGGGATTGATAAGGAAACAAGGAATAAAATTTTGGCGCAAAAGAACACTAAAGATTCTGGCATGAGATAATTGATAAAAGTTTAATCTCTCATGATTTCAGTATGGTTAGTAGCTCAGATCAAGCCAAAAGTAGGGATTAAACTTTTATGAATTATCTCATGGCAGAATATTTAGTGTTCTCTTGTGCCAAAATCTTATTCCTTGTTTGTATCAATCCCTATTGCTATTTTAAATTTTAAATATGTATATTGACACTATGGCTACACACAAAAACATCCAAAAACATCACATCTGTTAACAGTATAATTTAATCATGCCATGTGTGCAAGTGGCTTACATAACTCAAATAACCTCCTAAACTTCTCAGGTATGCAGAAAATTGACAGATCACAGAAATACACATCGTTCTGTACTGTCTTGGCTCACACAGACCTTAATTAGTGAACAACAAAGCCTGTACAACATGTACAGATTTTGTGAGTTCCTGCCATTGAGGTTCTCATTCCCACTCTTATTTCCCTAGAATTCTCATCTACCCATTTTTATAAACATGGCCAAGTGGGAATAGTTGTGAAAACACCCTAGAACATTGAATATCATTAGTATAAAGGATCTTCAACAAACAATTGGACATCTCCACTTACAATACTTCTTGATTGCATGGCCTCCCCATGATTTGACCTCAGATTTGATCTTCCCTTATGTCTGTGTCACGCTATAATCTGACTGTTCTATTAGAGATTTATGGTCAGATACTTAATTAATGTGTCTGCAGAGTTTTATCTTCCTCTATGACTATTGAAATCTTCTGATAGACTGAGATACTTTAATAAGGATTTGTAATTATATCTTGAGCTAGTGCTAAGTTATGCAGGAATTTCACAACGGTTTTAGCTATATACGTACACTCCTGTGATTTTTATATAATTATGCTGGTGTGTGTGCATGCGTGTGTGTGTGTGTGTGCATATACGTACGTCTGTGTGTGTGTATACATTGCGTGCATGTGTGTATATAACAATGGGGTACATGTGTGTATGCATAAATGCGTATGCATATTTTGTGTGGAGGGTCAAGTTAACACCTTCTAATTCTCATGGGGATCCCTGAGCAACAACAGAACTTAAGTTGGCCAATGCTAACAGCAGCTTTTTAAACATGTGTTAGTACTTTATAGCAGTTTTCTTGCTTAAAGCTTGCGCTTATATAATTATGTGTTTAGCTTGGCAACTTAGAAGCTAGTACAGTAGCACTTCTCCCTGAGGTAATGAGGAAGGTCGATGAAAGGCAGTTATGCCGATGTGACCATGATGATACCTCTTAGGTACCAATATCTGTTATTAAGTAAAACTGTAAAAATGCCAACTTTTAAAGGACCATCGGGATATTTTCAGAGTAACGTTAACTATTGTGATAGTATCGCTGCTACGTAGCTACATGTTACGTATTAAATCCTCTGAAGGATAATTTATTCTTTAAGATAAATATTGTTAAATACACACATCAGCAACAAAATTAATGCTACAGTAAAATAAATAAACAATACAGGAGATACATAGCTTTAGTGATTTTAACAATTATGAGCAGTTATGGTGACAGTGTTAGTATTAAACAAGTTGTTATTATATCATCGTGTTTCATAGCATAATATGTGCCAGTCAAGCCTCCTGTGAAGAAAATTTCATTCTCCCTTCAACCATCTTTGATTAAGGGCATGCATAGCCTAACAAGTGTATTCTTACAGTTTGGGTTGTTGATTGAACCACCAAGATCAAGTTTAACAATATCGCCATCCCTGTATGCTCTGACTGTGTTGCCTCTTGTAATGGAGGATGACATGTCACAGGTACACTTCTTCTTGCCCGGTGGTTAGCCGCCATTTCTTTTCCACCATGTACTGGAGACTTCATCACGTAGAGCATTGTTTTCTGTGGTAATCCCCGGTCAATCCTGCTGACTACGGTACCCACAGGTTGAGAACTTGAAACTGGTGACACCTATATCAAATATTCTAATAAAACAACCAGTGTTTGGTAGAGCTGAGTGCTATTGACCATATCCAAATACTTTTCAGTAAGGCAGGTGTGACTTCAGTAAGGGCGGTCACAAAATAACCCCCCTCATGACAATACAAAATGTGTACTGAGGAATATACTATATTAGTTTGTTAAAAAGAAAACTAAGTTGATTTTGAAACAAGGAAATGGTCGTACATGTTATCATGCAAGATCAGTCATATGTGGCTAATGGTAGTTTTCTATTTACTCAACATACCTCCTTGTAGCTGGTGAGGCTTGCATCACTGGAATGAATGGAGCTGACCCTCCTGGATAATACTGTACACTGTAGGGAACCATTACACTCAATATCATTATAATATTGTCATTACAGGCATGCTCGCCTTGTTTACGTAATCCATGATAGTCACGTAGACAAATTTGTATTGAATCTATTAGTAAACCAAGACAAGAAGAGTCACATGATTA